>JBAMBJ010002152.1:0-62524 GCA_037043495.1 Drosophila recens | reverse complement strand
ATCAACTGAATAGGTTCATGCTCACCGCGGTAGGAATTATGCTGTAATTCCTAAACCAATGTTACGATTTCCATGAATTTTTTTTTTTCTATATTTCTCTGATTTTTTAATAATTAGATTTTTATAAACTTAATACATATATTAATTTACTAATTTGCAAACAAATTTTGTCGTTATATCGCCGAATTTAAATCACAAACTGAAAATCATTCAGCTGAACCATTCAGTTGAACGAAAAATAAAGCATTAAGTTTGTTACTCTTTCAAAAGAAAAAATTAAAAAGCAATAAATATTAAGTTTATGAGAATCATACTTTGGCATCTTATTATTAAAAAATCAGAGAATTTTAGAAACAAATTTCATGTAAATCGAAACATTGGTTTAGGAATTACAGCCCAATTCCCAGCACGGTGAGCATGAACCTATTCAGTTGATCGGCAAATAAAGAAACTTCATAAGAACTCAATTAATTCTATTGATATTTGCAACATGGTTAAAATAGTTATAGATTGAAGCTATAAAGTTATATGACAATCAATTTCAATTATTATCTATTGAAATTATAACTTTCCTTAAATTCTACCTCATTTTGTAGCGGCTGCTTATATTCAACCGATATTTTTAACGAATTTCACAAGGTAGTTAATATTATTCTAAGCTAACATTAAAGAAGAGCTTTAAAAATAACATTTTATGTTTTAAAGAAAAGCTTTAAAAATAACATTTTATGCAAGAAGCCGTGAAGAACATTTTAATTTTTATATCGCATAGCTTATGTCATGAGCCTAACAGGCCGATCAATTCGCCAAAGGGTATCACACCCCGATTAATGATTGCTCTAACATACTCTAATGTCTATTAAATTGCAAACACTATATCTGCACTCCAGGCATAACTAATTGGCGTCTTCTTATATCGGTTATCATTGTCGACCGAGCAATCTGATTAAATAACTAATCGTCTAACCGAACGACAATGCCGAACAATTGCCAATAGTAATAAATATGCGTATACATACATTACTTATTCGTATGTTTCCTTTTGTATAGATTGTGTATTTATTACGAAAACATTGATAAAAAAAAAAAAAATCAAATGTGGAGAATACGAAGCAACTCGGCTGAGTTAATATGTGAACTTAACTCAGTTTGAAATTGTCGACACGGTCGAGCGGTTGGTCTCCTTCTCTCTGTCAGTTAGTATTTATTATATTTCAAACATTTGTTTGGCTTTTGTTCATTCTATTCTTTTGACTCATTCATAATTTAATTTATGTTCGACTATATTTTCTTTTTTTTTTTTTTAATTTTTTGGCATCGGTTTTTATTTGTAGTTTCCAATTAACCATTCGCGCAAAGGTTTTTTACGAGGTGAGCAAAGTCTGTACGAGCTGTGAGTTTTCGCACCCAGACCATCTACTTCCTCATTTCTTAGGTAATGTGCCCATTAAAAAGTTAACCAGCATACATATGTAGCTATTTTCGTCAGACTTATCAGCGCTTAAAATTTGCTGACAACAGCCTTCAAGTTTATGGATTTATGCCTAGACAAAAGCTTATCTGTAAAACAACAGACTCAAACTACATCTTGACTCATGCAAGTACTTCTGCTCAAATTAAACTGAATCCCGTATCTTTTGTAATATATATATCGTGACTCTCTAAATGCGAATTCTTATTCATTTTTGTACTTGATCTTGACTCATAGCGAGTAATGCTGCTAAAACACATGTTATAACTACTTCTATTCAGAAAAGAGAAACTAAGGTTCTTCTGATCTCTTTTCTTTTCTTAATTCTCCATTTTTCATTAATTATTATTTAATATATTTTTTATTTCCTTCACTTATTTGTCTATTACTATATGTACTGCTTATAAACAAGTTTGTTGCTTCAACTCAAATACATTTTATAATAATCTTTGTACTTGTATTGTACTTATCTTTAAATAATTAGAAGCTATCAAGATAATCAAATCAGTCAGTCTCAATTGCCGGTTGCTAATCCAGCTGCAGATTATTTAATCAATGCTACCATTAAATTGCACTTTTTTCGATACAAATTTTTAGGTAGAATAATAAGTTTGAAATACTTTTTTTTGTATTAGTCAGCTTATTTTCTTATCATCAACTCGTTCGATTTATCTCGGCAAACATCAAAAAAGTTCATGGCTATTTCTGGTAATAGGGTTTCTCTATTACCTACTGCCCAAAATACTGATAAATCATGCCATATAAATACTTTTAATTATAAACTCGTTTTTTATATAACAGTTGAAAGTCTAGAAAGATCGGGTACCGTTTATGCCATTATATTTTCTGTAAACATATTCCAATATAAAAAAGATATCTCAGCTTCTAAAGTATTTTACTAATAGAAGCGATGATATTATATAGTAAAAATAGTATCTCCGTTGTCAGTATTGTTTTTATTTACATATGTTTCTATTTATAATTAGTATTTCTGCACTAATCTTATCGATGTCAATACTTTCGTTAGTCTGATAACACATGATCAAGTTCTCGCAACCCTACAGCTGGGTGCACGTGTCGTGTTTACATTTGACTTGGTAATAACTGATTAGATCCTAATCCGGTTCGATATTTTGGTACATACAGCTGTCCTTAGTTAGCACTTATCAAAATTATTGGGAAAATATTCTATTTGATTGGCTAAAAGTTACCGTAGAGTTTTGAAGAAATTTAAGGCCGAAGAATGCAGCATACTGATTTTGAGACTCAAATTGCATTGAGAGTATATATAGTATTAAAAACAATTGATATGTTGTATATAAATATATAAATTGTTCACTGGCAGATTTTTGAGTGTTTTTGGGCATTGGATTTAAAGTGGATGCTTGACCTTTTAGCAATTTGTACATATAAATATTAAACTCTAAGAGCCAGGAAGCTGATTGATTTATTTAAGTACATACTTCGCTTCAATGAAATTGTAAAAGATAAGTTAAATACTTTTTCTTGTAACTTTTGATCAACATTAGTTTTATGTTTGGATCGTCGGCTTGCAATTAATGCTCAAAAGTCTAAACCTAAATTAATTTGACACGTGTTTCAGGGCGTTCAAAAATGCACGCCTACCAGGGTGGAAAATGTGTCTGACAAAGTTGTATGGGTACAAAGGCTATTTAGTATTGATAGACTTTTTAATTGTTTTCAAGTAACACGTCAATAAGTAGAGGAGCAAATGTTGTTTGAATTACGCGTTCAAACTTATCACCAGTCAGTATTCCCTCATATGTAAATTAGCTGTAAGCAATCAATCAATTAATCAATCATTTAATGTTATCGATTTCATTACAGTTGCATGAGAGCCAAAGCCATTAAAGGAGAATAAAGATTGTCAGGATATCACGTTAGATATGACGAACTGAGAAACAATCAAAGATGGCAAAAGTATCAAATTGGACCAAATTTACGCTGTTGCTATGGAAAAACTGGATCCTACAATGGGGTCACAAATTCCAGTTAGTTATCGAATTGATATTACCAGCAATTTTTACATTGCTGATGGTAATGATTCGCACGCTCGTTGTGGTTGAGCATATGCCTGTGTCGACATTTGAACCAGTTCCTATAGATAACTTGGATCTGTTCAAGTAAGTCGATCATTTGATCCATTATTATATGTTACATACATTTTTAATTTATCGAATTAAAAGAGTCTTTTGAGTTGTGATCATTGAATGAGTTTTGAGTTTTAGGTGAGCGTATTAATTTTCGTTTCAAAATTAATTTCAGTTTCCCTTTACGATTTTTTTAAAGAGCACAGCTGCTTATTTACTCATTTTTTATAAATTAATCACATAAACTATGTACAAATGTAAATGTACATATGAACATAATATATACTGTTCATTTAAATAGTATTTACATATATTTTAATTTTATTCTTGGTTTCCATTTTTTTCAATCAGCACAGCTGAATAATAAGAACTAAATTGTTCTACTTTATCTTTAACTATTACATACATACATATATGTAATGCAAATGTACATGTGTGTGTCCAACAGCATACAGTGAGCTCAATTAGTATATGCACCATCACACCAACCACAGGCCTCTGTAAATTTGGAGTCTCTAGCTCTTATATCTGTAAGATCAGTCTTGTTTAAAACAATCTCTTTTAGAATCTCCATTTATAGAATATGATTAAGTGATAGTTTTGATATTAAAACTGATTTGGCTTATAAACAATTTTAAACCATTTTTTAAGAAATATTTATAGTATTGAACCGTTTTTAGAACGATTTTTCAAAACTATGTATATATTGGTATACAAGTTCAGTTTGTGGTTTTAAAAACTACTCGCTGTATGCCGTAACATATACACATATGTACATACACGTATATGTTTTTTAGCATACATATGTGTATGTCTTATACTTACTGTACTTGAGTTAATTTCTTTGTAAATGTCTTATATCGTATACAAAACAACTTTCAGATTATCTATCCATAATTCGCGTCGCATGAGCGCGCTCCTTTCCCTGCTAGTATCAAAGTCCAAGAGGTAAAGATAAAAAAAATAAATCACAAGTAATCGATTAACAAACAAAAAAACAAAACATTTGTTTAAAATTGATTCTTTATTTGGGGTCACCGAATGTTTTATACTTTTGCAGAATGAGCATGCATTTGAATATAATCGCATTTTATTATTTTCTCATTTATTTTACATTTGTTGTTATCGATAATATATTTGATAAATCGATCGATAAAGTGCTTGATATAACGGTTTAACTTTTACCCATATTTTATGGATATAAAAAAATTGAAAGATGTTTTCAAAACTTGCACTCACTAATTGTCCGATAGATCGATAACATTTTAATTATAAGAGCTCTAATTTTAGGTTTACGAGTATACAAAAAAACTTTTTTCCCCTAGATTCAAATTAGACTCGCGGTCGTTTGCTTGTCCGATATATCGATATTTAATTATTCTTCAGCTTTTGTACATTTTGCTTTCTTTTTTCTTAACTCTATTAAAAATGCCTGTTACTCGCTGCAATTGTAATATAATTCAAGTTGTTTTATCGCTTACTATCGCATATTTATTACACTATGTCACTCCAAAAATTCGTGTGCATTATCTTTAAACTCGTTTAATTGTTTTTTAATTCCCATTATTTTCAAATTGGAATATTTTTCCATGTCCCTATTTTTTTTCTGCTCGTATTTCAATTCCTATTGCTATTCGTTTTCCTCCCGTTATTTTAATTCCAATTTTATATCCTCTTACAATTCAAATTTAGATAAGATTTAATTTACTTTTTTTTATGTATTTTCCAATTCTTATTCTTTACCTTTTTCACCATTTCTATTGTGCCTCTACCTATTACATTTATGTTTCTTCTTCAGTTTTAGATAATTTTCTATTTAAATTCCTTTTCCAATTCCGATTTCTTTATCTCTTTCTATTTTAAAAACTTGATTCCTAATTTTATTTTTCTTCATCCATTACCCCTATTCCTACTTCTCTTTTTATTTACAAAAATGGCCGTGACATAGTCTTTCTAACAGCACTGTAATGATCAATGTTACAAATAATGTTAGTGTTGTTACCAACACTGCTAAATGTGTTAAGAACCACTGTAAGCCAGCCTGCACTATACACTCCGCACTCAAATTAACACTCAAAATTCGATTTAATGCCCGCTCTAATTAAGCATTAATTGAACTAAACTAAAAATAAGAGGCTAACTATTTTTTTGTTTTAATTTGTATACAGTCATACGATAAATAGGCCGTATTTCAGCACAGATATTCCAGCATATACGCTATTTTATTCACCATACAATCCAATACTGGATGATGTCGTCGCTGAGGCGGCAAAAAGCTTGGGCCTAAACCATTCTGGATTCGTGGATGCGGCAGCTCTACAAACTGGCGTGATATCAAGCAATGCCTTCGCTGGCGTCGAATTTGATCAATCCTGGTGGAACTTGAAAGAATTGCCAGCAAAATTTAAATACACATTGCGTTTCCCAGGCGAACTGCGATTGGGCTCTGGGATTTTTTTTAATTGGCTAACAATGCGGTTATTCCCAGTTCTCGAAATGCTCGGACCACGGAATTCTGCTGATCCTGATGGCGGAACTCCTGTCGGTTATATAGCTGAAGGTTTCATACCCATTCAGCATGCCTTGAGCATGTCCTATATAAGACAAAAGTCGGGACAAGATGAGCTGCCTGAGGTGGTGATGCAACGTTATCCATATCCAGAATATTTACTTGATCCGTTACTTGAGGCCATGGCCCCAATGGTATCCCTCATTATAATGCTCAGTTTCATTTATCCAGCCACAACTATAACAAGGGTAAGTTAAAAAACGCTCAATGATAATAATGAAAACTTTTAAACCTCTGCCAATTCTGAAGAAATTTGAAACCGAAATGTCATTGAACATTGAACATGGTTTTTTCTCTCAATTTATTCTTTTTTCAAATTTTATTAATCTCGTTGAGATAATTGTTTTTCTCCAGAATGCGATTTTTAACTCGAATCACCATTATCCAAAGAAAAGGAGCTATCCGACTTTTAGAGTTTGTTTTCTTAAGTTTATTATTATTTCTGTCACTTATTTAGCTCGAGTTAGAGAGAAAGTCGAGTTATAGAAGTTCGAGCTATGAAAGTTCAACTGTATTTCGAAAATTAAAAAATTTTAAAACTCATGTTTTAACTATTAATCAACTTCTTCTTACATATAAATAAAAGCAAAGCAAAAGGTTCTGAGAATGTTAAATGTTAATTCGAGCTAAATTTCTTGAACGCTATAATTTTTAAATTTATTCAAAAATAGCGTTAAATGATTAGGCATATAAATTTTGAAATGACCTAAAGTAGTTTTAATAATTATTACAATGGATCGTTTTTTTTAAATTTGTATTTGCAGTACGTTACGATGGAGAAGGAGAAACAACTAAAGGAAGTGATGAAAATAATGGGATTGAGCAATTGGTTGCATTGGATGGCCTGGTTCGTCAAATCGTTTCTAATGCTAATGATATCTTCCATAATTATCTGCGCATTGATGTTGATACCTTTTCACAATGGCATCGCTGTCTTAAACAATGCCAGCTTTACGGCCCTACTATTTTTCATGATGATCTATGTGATTTCAACCATATGCTTTTGCTTTATGATCGCACCGCTCTTCTCCAAAGCAAGCACTGCAGCAGCTGTGACGGGTTTACTGTGGTTTATTTCCTATATGCCATTCACATTGACAATGCAAACGTATCCGACCATGACGATGGTATCGAAACTCGGCTGGTGTTTATTATCGAACTCGGGAATGGGATTCGGATTGAAATTAATACTACTTTATGAGAGCACGGGCGAAGGTTTTAATTGGTCGAATATGTTTACGCCTGTATCGGTCGATGATGATTTAACTGTCGGCTACACTATGATCATGATGCTGATCGCCAGTGCCATCTATATGTGCATCTGTCTTTATGTCGAACAAGTATTTCCGGGCTCTTTTGGTGTGGCGCGTAAATGGTATTTTCCATTTACCCGTGAATTCTGGTGCCGTCAACATAGGGTGTCGGGTGTCGAGGATTTAGCCAATGGAAATGGTCAATCGAATAAAAAATCATTCGAGGCCGAGCCGGAAGATAAGCCGATTGGTTTACAGATGCGAAATCTCAAAAAGAAATTTGGCAAGAAAATGGTTGTCAAAGGTTTGTCCATCAATATGTTTGAGGATGAAATAACCGTACTGCTAGGACATAATGGGGCCGGAAAGACGACAACGATATCAATGTTAACGGGCATGTTTCCACCCACATCCGGTACGGCGATCATCAATGGCAGCGACATACGAACCAATATCGAAGGTGCTCGAATGTCCCTCGGCATTTGTCCGCAGCATAATGTTCTTTTCGATGACATGAGTGTGGGCAATCACATACGCTTCTTTAGCCGCATCAAGGGACTGAAGGGTGCCGCTGTCGAAAAGGAAGTTAAAAAGTATCTGGAGTTGATACAACTTGAAAACAAATCGAAATCCCCATCAGCAACTCTGTCGGGTGGCATGAAGCGTAAACTCTCCATTTGCTGTGCCCTTTGCGGCGACACCAAAGTCGTGCTGTGCGATGAGCCCAGCTCGGGAATGGATCCGGCAGCGCGACGACAACTCTGGGATCTGTTGCAGAAGGAGAAAGCGGGACGCACTCTTCTGCTAACCACACATTTCATGGACGAGGCCGATGTCCTGGGCGATCGCATTGCCATCATGTGCGATGGTGAGCTCAAGTGCTACGGCACCTCTTTCTTCCTCAAGAAGCAATACGGGTCCGGCTATAGTTTGGTAAGTGCAAATCATATAAAACATACAATTAAAAAATAAGAAATATACAGTCAAAATGGAAGTGAGACCAGAAGTAAAGGGCAAATTAAATAAAGAAAAACAAATAGAGAATCGAAAGATGGAAACACGATAGAAACTTTAAGAAAAAAACATGACTGAAATAGAACATAAGTAAAAACGTTTACAAATCGATGAAGAATCAAAAACAGAAACATTTGGAAAAGGTAGAGAAGAAAAAGATCAAGAAATTCCGAAGAAAAGGACAGAAAGGATTATATAACATGAGGGGATCGATGGTAAACGAATGTACAGAAGTAACAAATAGAATTAAAAATTTAAGAAAAGCATAAGGACTAAGGACATAAGGACAAAAGGAATAGTTAAGTAATTAGGAAACGCTGAAAGGAAACGTGAACTGAAAAATAAATATCAGATTAAAAAAAGAGAAATAAATGTATTAAAAAAGACTTATACAATGATTGAGGATCGATGGAAAGATAATCTAAAGATAGAGAGAAACTAAAAAGAAACTAAATAAAATATATTAAGGGAAAGTGGAAGGAATATAGAAGTTAGTTATGGATAAATCGGTAAATAAGACATATGATCATAAAGGACAGAATTATAAGAGAAGAATGAATACATTTTAGAAAATATTATCGGTGGAATAAAATTAAATTGTACAGATAAAATAATTAAAGAAAGAAAGTTGGAAAATAATTTGGGAATAAAAATAGATATTAAAATGAACAGAAAAGTATGAATGAAAAAATTTGTAGAACAATGAGAAGAATGAAAGAAAGAAGCAACAACAATGGAAGAAATTGAAGAAAATATGGTATAAAATATTATATAATGAAAGATGATAATGAGTTAGGAAACTGAAGGGAAAAATAAAACAAGAAAATCGTAACAAATTAGTAATAGAGAATGAAAAGAATTCAAAGACCAGAAAAAACATGACAAGACAAAAATATATATACATATGTATATGTGTATATATATTAAATTTTCCATTCTTCCTGTGTATATATGCTAGTCGCCTTCGCACCCTTCGTGCTGCTTTCGTCACTAGCGCGGACTGCCGTCCGCAGTGATTAAATTAGTACATATTATAATAATAGTATATTTAAGAATTTTACTAGAAATGTTTCTAAAAAATATAAACGTTTTGTAGTTCGTTGTAAATATGAATATTAATGTACATTTATCATCTGCAGATCTGTGTTAAGGAAGAGAATTGCAATCCCGCCGAGGTGACGGCCCTACTTGCCCAATATATACCGGACATACAGCCAAAGAGCGATATTGGAGCTGAACTATCGTACTCATTGCCAGATCGATATGCGGATCGATTTGAGAAGATGTTCGGGGCACTCGAGGAGCGATCTAAGGAGCTGCATTTGAGCGGATATGGCATTGGAATTACCTCATTGGAGGAGGTATTCATGAAGGTGGGCGCCGATACAGACGCCGATGGGAAGCGCAAAGAAGGTGGAGCCTTAATGAAAGGTGCCTCTGGCTATGCGGAAGTTGACAATGAATCGATGCGATGTAAGCAGTGTTTGAACTTCAATCTCTTATCATTAACATAACATTGATAAGCTCAATTAACTGTTTGCAGCGGATCGTGCGATGACGGATCAACGCGAGAACTTACGGGGAATGAAATTGACATTAAATCAATGGAATGCCATGATGCTGAAAAAGATACTCTACACATGGCGTAACAAACTATTGTTTCTCATACAGAACCTAATGCCCATATTTTTTATTCTCATCACCGTATTGATATCACGTGCCCAAAGTACATACGGTACACTGCCCGCCATGGAAGTAAGCCGTAAACAATACCCGGCAACGGTTACGGTTATGGAAAGAGCTGGCAAATTGACGCCAAATTCGATTGGCTCTCAAGTTGCCGATGAATATGAGAAAATGGCCAAATCACTCGGTGGCTCACATGAATATGAAAGTACCGGTAATAAGAACTTTACCGAATATATGCTCAATATTGGTTTAACGATACAAGCGCGCATCGATAGACGTTATGTGGCTGCGGCCAGCTTGGAAGATGATAAGATTACCGCCTGGCTAAATAATAAACCATTGCATACGGCCCCGTTAACTGTCAATATGGTACACAATGCGATCGCTCGCAAATATGTTGGCACTGATGCCGAAATCGATATCATTAACTATCCATATCCATATACGGCAACAACGATTATAAATCAAGTGAATAATAATATCGGTAATAATCTTGGCACATCGCTGGCAACCAATATTTGTTTTTGCATGAGCTTTTTGAGTGCCATGTATCTATTGTTTTTGATCAAGGAGCGTCAATCGCGTGCCAAGTTATTGCAATTTGTGAGTGGCGTCAGATCTTGGACATTTTGGTTAACCCAATATATTTGGGATTTTTTCACATTCACCATAACGTGTCTGATTATAATATTAACCATATTATGCTTTCAAGAACAACATTTTATGAAATTCGATGAACTTGCCAGATATTTTCTAATTCTAATTGTGTTTTGCTTTGCCGCATTGCCATATACGTATCTGATATCGTTCCTGTTTAAGGAGCCGGCAACGGGCTTTGCCCGCAATTCCATTTTTAATATATTCGTTGGCCTGGCCTTGTTTGTTGTCGTTACGATTATGTCAATGGAAGTGCTGGATACGAGTAAAACGGCTAGACAGATTGCCTACGTATTCCGGATATTTCCGCATTTCTCGCTGGCCAGTGGTCTTAACAAGGCCTACGCCTTTAAGGTCACAGAAGAGGCCTGCAAGAGGGTCGACATTCTTCCGCCCATACTTGTCTGTGAATTGGTGCCCAATTGCTGCAGTAAGTTTGCTTTCTTTTTTCTCTTTATTGTTTTTATTTCTCTCTAATCCTTTTATTGCAGATCCACCGCCCTTCTGGGGATTTAAAAACCCAGGAGTTCTGTACGAACTTATCTACATGATGGTCACAGGAATTGTCTGTTTCATTGTTCTCATCATTGGCGAAATGGGACTGATCAATGAGCTTATCTATCTGGTGCGCAAGCGTACAATGTGAGTAATTTCCAGTAGTTTTTTTCCGACATATTTTAAAATTTAAACTTAAACCGAGTTTAAAAGCTAAATGTGAAAATCGAAAAAAAAAAATATTAATCATATTGTCGATACACATATCTCTAAATAATACAGATATATTGAAATAATTCAAAAAATGAAAACGTAATTGTAAAAACAAAATACACTCGTACTTTTAAGTAAATTATGACTTTATTTTTAAATTCGATTAAATAATTCTCAAGACTCAAGATATCGATTTCTTAGGCAAATCTCAAGTTTTCACATGCAATCAACTTTTTATGCCATTATTAGTCAAAAATAACATTTTAAATTTGATTCTGACACGTTTCAACCATTTTTTGTGAAAATTCATGCCAAAATTAACAAAAGTTTTGACTTGTAAAATTGTTGGTTCAAAAATTAGACATACTGCAAACTTAAAAAACTTTGTCAAAATAGAACAGATGCTCAAGCGGAATGTCTTTTGATAATGGTTTGACCTCTTAATTCATTAAAATTTACTTAGGTATGTCACATTAATTTTTTAAGGCAAAGAGTCCCCCGTTCCTTTTTTTTTAACAGCGGTGGGCACGCAGTGGCTCCGGGAGCAGCGGCTATTTCCAACTTAGGTAGACTTTAATAGGGTTGTTGTTGATGTTGTTGTAGTGCTTCCGAATTCAGATTTCGTGCCAAAACAACAAATTTTTTGTCGATAACTCTTGTTTTTTTTTTATAAATTATATTAATTTAAAATTTTAAATTGCTCTTATTCGTTGATAATCGATAGTATAAGCGATGGTTGTTGTGTTTAACTATAAATCAGAGAAGTACTCATTAAATGGATTTCCACATTGCAGCAAAGCACCGCCACCAGCAGTTAATGTCGATGATGATGTGGAGAGGGAACGTCAACGCATCCTTAACATGAAGCCAGATGAAGTGGCCGCCAAGAATCTGGTATTGAATCGAGTAACCAAATATTATGACAACTTTCTGGCTGTCAATCAGGTGTCGCTAAGCGTGGGACCGTAAGTAACTTACAATTATTCGCCAAACTCAATATTTAATATTGATAAAATATTTAATATAATTAATTTCAGGGTCGAGTGCTTTGGACTATTGGGTGTCAATGGTGCCGGCAAGACGACAACGTTTAAGATGATGACGGGCGATGAGAAAATCAGCTGGGGCACGGCATATGTTCAGGGTCTCGATCTGGAAAAGGATATGAGAGAGGTCTATACAAGAATTGGCTATTGTCCCCAATTCGATGCACTGCTCGAGGATTTAACTGGACGTGAAGTGTTGCGTATATTCTGTTTATTGCGTGGCGTTCAAAGGCATTCAATCAAATCGGTGTCCGAAGATTTGGCCAAATCATTTGGCTTCATGAAGCATATCGATAAGAAGACGCGCAACTACAGCGGCGGCAATAAGCGCAAATTGAGTACAGCTATTGCCGTGATTGGTTCACCAGCGGTTATATATCTAGATGAACCAACCACGGGCATGGATCCAGCTGCCCGACGACAGCTCTGGAACATGGTCTGTCGCATCCGTGACTCGGGCAAGTCAATTGTCCTTACATCGCACAGCATGGAGGAATGCGAGGCACTTTGCACACGTCTAGCAATTATGGTGAATGGCGAATTCAAGTGCATTGGATCCACGCAGCATTTAAAGAACAAATTCTCCAAGGGTATCATTCTCAAGATTAAAGTGCGACGCACTAAAGATGGCCGCAGACCCTCACAGCTGTAAGTCTCATATATGAAATTATTTATTTTATTTTTTTAAGTTTCTTAATCTTTTTTTAAGTTTTAACAACTTTTTAAAGTTTTTAATTATTTTTTTTTCTGAGTAATTTATTTATTTTTCCAACGCACATAAAAAGATACTATTATATTTAATTTAAAATTTATTTTATACTTGTAAATTATTCAAATAATTTCCAAATAGAATAATTTTTAAATATAAACTTAATGACATCTTTTCACTTATCAATTAAACAACAATTAATTTTTGATGCTTTTGTATCTTAAAAGGAGTGCCAGAAGCATTTTAACAACTTTTAAAAGTTTTTAATTATTTTTTTTTTTGTTTCTGAGTGATTTATTTAATTTTCCAACGCACAAAAATAGATACTATAATATTTAATTAAATTATTTAAATTTTATTTTATACTTGTACATTTTTCAAGTAGAATAATTTTCAAATATAAACCAGGTATTGTAACTCTTATAAGTTTTATGAAAAAAGTTATGAAATAAGAAATATTTCCTGATTTTTTAAAAAAAAAGTTGAAATATAACTCTTATTGTCAATTTTTATAATAAAAATTATGTATATATAATAGGTATTTTTCAATATTTATTAAAAATTTATATAATAGCTCTTATTTGCTATTTTTATAATAAAAATTGAAAATAATTTCAATTTTTATTATAAAAGTTGTAAAATAAAAATTGAATATAAATATCTTTTAAACCGGAAGGTGTATTTCCACAAGTGACATGCATGTAGTATATACAAAAGCACAACCAATAAGAGTCGGGGCGATGTTGCCCCTTCGCTCCTTCCCAATCCCTCCCGCACCCCCTTGTGAATGAAATTCACCTTCCGGCTCAAAAGACATTTACATTCAATTTGTATTTTACAACGTTATGAAAAAAATTGAAAAATAACTTTTATTTAAAATTTTTATTAAAAAAATAACAAATAAGAGTTATTATATAACTTTTAAATAAATATTGAAAAATAACTATTATCTTTGATTTGTATTATACAAATTTAAAATAAGAGTTAAAAATAGTTTTAAAAATAAAAATTGGAAATAAAAATGTATCCTGTATCTTGCATAGTCCTTAAAAAAATTGTGTATGTGCAATTTTTTCAATGTTCCTGATATTTTTTTAGTGCTTGTTTTTTTTCCGACTTGTAACTCTTTTTTGCAATCCCTGATATAAATTTAAATGACATCTATTTACTTATCAATTAAAAAACAATTAATTTTGTATGCTTTTGTATCTTAAAAGGAGTGCGAGCAGCAGATATAGGACACAAGATTCTGAGGATTCAATGCCATCCACACCGGTGCCATATCAAAACACCAGCAATGTTTCGCTGCGTCGCAGTCTGGAGAGCATTAAACATCCACACAGGTGAGTTAAAGGCGAAACATTAAATAATTTACACACACTATATGCATTTATTCCTGCGATTCTTGCAGCAATGCCGTTTCCGATGATCAAATGCTGACACCAGTGCCGCAACGCGACAGCATCGATGAAATGCCACCAGTTCCAGCAGTGCCATCAGTGCGAAGGTAAAGATCTAAGTTTCTACACTTCAATTAAAAAAAATTGTATTTTAAATTTGTTAACTTAATCATTGCAGGCGGAATTCGGATGACATTCCAGGGTTCAGTGGCCGGAAGACCGAGGAGAATAGCGATATTGTAAAGGAATTTGTGCATCAGAAATTCCCACAGGCCATTTTACAGTAAGATTCAATTAAATATTTGATTTTTAAAAAGAGACTGCTTTAATATTTATATTTGAAATTAAATTTTGTAGGGAGGAATATCAGGGCATGTTGACCTATTACATTCCACTGAGCGGCGTTAAATGGGCGAAAATCTTTGGACTTATGGAACAGAATCGTCATGAACTGAACGTGGAGGATTATTCGATTAGCCAGACGACATTGGAGGAGATCTTTTTGGACTTTGCCAAGCATCAGCAGGAGGATCCACGCACCTCACACATGAAGTGAGCCAGTCTCAGATAATTGTTAACATCATTAAGCATTGCACAACACACACACTGTATTTTAACACATTTTTTTTTTGTTTTTTTCATATTTAACTTTATGTTTTAGCTAATTGATTATTATTATTACTATTATTATGCTGTAGTAGTTGCTTAAGCTTTTAAGTTTATAATGCCAATTGTGACACGTGCTAACCGCATAAGTATCATTGTTCTAATAACAATCGTTTTATTTCGTTTGATTTCAAGCTGCTGTGTAGTTCTTTGGCAAAAAGTACTAACAAATTTAACAATTGATATACAAATGTAATTAAATCATAATTTACTATACATATTTATACTTAGAAAATTGAAAAAACAAGAGGCAAAGCAAAAACGAAGGGAAAAGAAACATAAAAAAGGAAAGCAAGTGATAATACCTAATCAGCAGGAGCCGCAACGAAAATAGTACAAAAGCGGACAGATTTTATTTTCACTATATCTACCTGAGACCTACCTAAATATGACCACCATAAAAACTGGTAATCATCTATCTACTTATACATATATATATGTATATATAGGAGCTATATTTTTTACCAACGATATGCACAGCAAACAATAACAACAACAATAGCAGCTACAAACAAACATCAACAACCTCGTTGATTGGAAACGACAAAATACAAAAATAAAAAAATATATCTAAACAACATAGTCTATAAGAATGTTATCTTGTGACCGTTTAGTGAAATTCATAGTTAGATCAATGTATTATCTATTATTTGGCACCGACAACATTGTTTTTATAAAATCTGTTTGATACGCTCTATTTTTTGTATTTTTATTGAAAGTAAATCAAAATTTGGCACCCGAACTCTAGTTGTAAATTGTATTATATTATATTTAATACTTCTTATTATAGTTACTTGGCGCTGATATATTGTAAAGAATATATTATACGGGAAATAAAAAAACTAAACAATGGCCAACCATTATGAAAGTTAATTGTTTTTATTTCAAAACTTTTAACGGAAATTGCCGTCATCATCATATACATATCAGTCAGCTTTTAGTCGACTATGTTGGGCGACGGCAACACGGAAGTTATCGATATGCAAGTGCAATAGCTGTTAGTCTTTGACATTGACAATCAATTGCAATGTAAACACACTGTTAACTTTAACGCACTGTTGCGGTTAACATTTTCAAATGAGTAACGGAAATTTGAAGTGAAGTTTGTACGTTTTATTATCAAATAACCTGATAAACAATATGCAGTTGTTTTTTTTAAATTAATGTTAATTTGCTTAATTAGATGGTGCTTTTGTGGACTTCAAGGCTAAACGATCAAATAAATCCAAATGCGTGCCCGTCATAATATTGCGAGTTATGTAAAAATCCTCAATGTTCAATTCAAAGGCATCCTTGCGTATGGTCAGAAAGACTTCCGAAAAATTTGTAGTTGAGCCTGGAATACAAAAGGACATGCATTCTTCTTCGCGATGTCTGCGGGAGGCGAAAAAGAGAATAATTTAGAGATAGATACAGAGAAAGGGGCAAAATAAGAGAAATATAGTGAGAAAGTGAGAGGGGAAAGTAAGATGCCGCAGAGAGAGAAAAAGAGAGAGAGAGAGAGAGAAAAATTTACTTAAATTTTTAACATTAATTTTGGTCATTAGTTAGTTGACATTAAATAAATAGAATAAATAAAATAAGCAAAATCAATAAAATAAAAAAAAAAAAAAAAAAAAAAAAAACAATAAAAAAAGAGATAAATTAGAACAGAGAGTGAGAGAGACAGATAGAGACAGAGAGAGAGGAAGAGACAGAGAGCACTCACTGTAGCGTCGCATCGGGAAACTTGACCTGCATAAAGAGTATAAACTTGTTGTGTGGCGACACAGGAAACTGATTGATGCGATCCCAGGTGTTTCTGGCCGTGGTAATGTCGGCATTGATTTTACGCTTGAAGCGAACCTCCAGCAAATAGCCAGGGCGATACCGTTGCGCCTGAGTGCCCATTGTCCAGAGGCGACCATCGTATAGGATGGGCGTGCGATCGCACAAACGTTCGCAGTCCAAGACGCCCAGATTTGTGTATAGGAAACTGCAGCCGCGCAGTTGCAAAAAGGCAGTCAGACTGTACAGGGTGCGTTTGCCATTGGGATCGATGCCACCCGGTGGACCATCAACGCAAATGAGCAACGGATCCCCGAGTATGGCCAGGGCGAATCCGACCCGGCGATGTTGTCCCGTTGTGCAGAGACGCATCAACTGGCGATAGCAATTGAAGAAGCCCAAAATGTGGGCCAATCCCTCGCAGATCTGTATGCTCGCCTTCAGGGACAGACCGTGTAGCTGGGCATGGATGTGCATCAGTTCGCGTGGTGTAAAATTCGCCGGTAGATTCTGTTGCTGAGCACAGTAGCCAACCAATGGATAACACTTGGGGCGTTCAGTTTCCATGCTATAGCCACCAATCCAGATTCGGCCTTGCGATGCCTTTGTGTCGCCCACCAATAACTTCACCAATGTCGTTTTTCCTGTGTTGTTCATTCCCATTATCCCAATGCATTCGGATCTGTAAAAGGATACAAGAAGGGAGAACTTTAGCACCCATTGAATGTAAACCTCTAGAGCCTGTGAGGGAAGGCAAATTCTACAGATGAACTTTAAAACAATAATAGTTATTCGTTTTTCGCGAAGCAGTGCATTTGCTGTTTGTATTTGTATTTATTATATATTCTTTTTCAATGAAATAATTAAAAAAAAATATAAAAAAAACAGGGATTAAAGCCCTAACCGAAACCGTAACCTTTAACCGGTAAAATCGGATTGAAATTTCAAACCGTAACTAAAACCGTAACCAAATAGAAAAATTTTCATTTGACCGAAACCTGTAAGCCGAAACTCTGTGAACGAAAATGTCCGTTTAGTAACCGTTTCATTTGTAAGGGTTAATTTCGGTTTTTCATAAATCCAAAAATAAATTTTTATTTCCAATTTTGATAATAAAATTTGAAAACAAGTTTTTTTTAATTGTTATTTGCAAAATTGCAAATAAGACTTATGATATAACTTTGAAATACAATTTTTAAAGCATGTTTTATTTTTAATTTTTGTTATACAAATTTAAAAAACAAGTACAAAATAATTTAAAACCAAAAATTTTAAGCTGTTTCTATTTTTTCCGACACAGTCTCGTTTGATTTTCTTTTTATTTTTAATTTTTATTTACATGTTAAATGAGTGAAACATTATTAATATAATTATATTTTTAGAAACGAATTTTTTTTTTGTGAACCGAAAGCATCCCGGTATTTCAAAACCGAAACATAAAAAAACCGTTACGAAACCTTTATTCAAAGATTTTGCGTAACCGATAACCGAAAACCAAAATGCGAATATAACCAAAACCGTAACAGAGACCGATATTCGTTAAGCAAATTTTTCATTATAAACCAAAAAGTATCCAAATATCAATCCAGCTTATAAAATAATGATAAGTAGTCTCGTTAAATTACATTAAGTTACGTTGCGGACGTTTCACTTTTTACACACATTTTTAATTCAAATTATTGATAAATTTTAAATATATAAGAAAATGAAACCTAGTTTAAGATTTGCTAAGCGCTTAACACTTAGACGATGGTTTTGCCCACTTTTTTGGTCATGGAAAAGAACCTTTTTTCACAAGAATTAATCAAAGCAAGAGTCATAAGGAGGAATTAATTGGTTAGGCTCGGCCATTAACAAACGAGCCGCCGTAAAACCATTTTGTTTTTATGTTTTAAAACTTGAAAATGTATCATATTATAGCAAAAAACAACTATTACTAAAAAACATTTAGTTTTTGGACAACTTTAAATTTTCGCCCTTGGTTAAATATTTGCGGATTGGCCTTTATATAATAATAATAATAATTCTCTTATAATAATATAGAGATTTTGTAATTCGTAACTTAGGTATGGCAATAAATCTTGGATAGATTGTGTTTGTCTGTGTTTGTGACTAAAGCATCAATTTATGAGGATATCCTTGTAGCACTAGGAAATGAGATAAATAAAATTTATCAAATGCATAGCATATTGTTGACATATTGTTTACATCTTCAATCAGCTTACATAGTTGTTGTTATCTTTGTGCCATGATTTTCGCTTTCAAAAGCTGTGTGAATTCTCACCTGGCAATGCCGAGATCAATGCGCACTAGCACCGGCTTTCGCTGATAATTCTTTCCGACGCCCTGACAGACGGCTGCCATTTCCGATCGATCCTGTTGCGTCAGTTGATCGACGCGACGCCTCTCAAGTAGAGCCGTTTCATCGATCGCCTTGTTCTCACTACCCTGGCGTCGTGACCGATGACTTCGTTTGTTTTTCCTCAGATGCTTCAAGGGAATCGCCCGACGCAGGCAGGCGCATGTCATCAATGTGTACTGCTCCTCCATGATGAAGAGGAACAGCGGTACCAAAATTAACAGAAGCATCACTATCACATCAAAAACAGCCCCAACATTACCCGGAAAGTATTCATAGGCATCTGTGGAAAAACAACATTTAATCGAGTTAAACACATGGATTCCCTTTCCTTCCTATGATATTTAAAATTTATACATGCATTTTAGAGTATACTATACTTCTTATTATATTCGTGTCCTAATAAATATTAAAATGATTAAACTTTGGGTATCTATGGTACAAATGTATATCATTAATTGATATCAGATATCTCTATACTAATTTTCTCTATTTATGATTTATGATCTACTTTAGCAAAATATTGATTTAAAAAATTTTCAATTATGAAATATAAGATGAGAAATAATTTAGGAAAAGCTTATTGTTTTTTTTTTCTTTTTTTTTTTGTTCACAACGGGCCTTCAGGCCTAAGTGCGTCTAAATGAAACCCCCGCTAACTTAGATTGTTTTTAGTCTAAAGAAAAGAGTTTAATTTAGTTTTATAATTTAAAATATAATTAGATGAAATGTGGAAAGTTGTGTGAAAAGTTGTTCAAAATCAAGAATATTGATTGATATTATATATACATCCTTAATTTAAATAAGTAAGACAACTTTAAGAAGAAATTTATAATCAAGATGTTTTGCCTTGTGCTAAGACTTTTTGGACTACAGGTCTTAATAATTGAATTTATAAGCAATCTGTTCTCATAAAACTAAAAGTATCTGGCGATCTAATATAAGATGAGATATAATACAAATAAAATGAGACAATGCTTGCTTAGTGATTTCTCTATCTAAAAAATGAATTCGAAATTCATTAAGAATGTTTCTTTATCTTAACTGATTTCTCATGACCATAGATCAGCTCCGGGAGCAGCGACTGCTCCTAACTATTTTTTGGCCTACTGCTATAGTTGCTATTGTTGTGTTCTCAAATTCAGATTTGGTGCCCACCGCTGCCATAGATAGCTTCTGTGAGTTAATGCATTACTTAACTGCAACAATTTGGAGTACAGTCGCACTTGAGTATATCCTTTGACACGAAATGTATTGCAGGATCCTTACAAAGCCAGTTATAGTCGTACAGATAGAATAGCTTGAAAATTACCTCACCGAAGGTATATTGGCTCAATATTTGAAAGGTATCGTTCATATCGACTAGCTCATCGCCCACAGTGATGGTGAATATAATAATGCCCAGTGCGTTAAGTAGACTAATTAAAATGAATGCATAATTTGGTTCCTTGAATATGGCATATAGTAGGTAGGATAATGTCACAACGGAAATGCCCGTCAAAACGAGCGTTATAAAGATCCACACTGGAATAAAAAATGTGAATTAAAAGGATGCAGATTATGGTTGAAAAATCTAAACTGTGAATCGAATTTTATATCAAAATGTAAAAATCAACAAAAAATGAATCGAGCTACCTTAAAATAAAAAGAAAGATTTAGAAGAAATTTTTTGTAAATAAATTAACTTTTAAAGTAGCTGGGCCGACAATTACACCAACTTTAAACTTATAATTTTGATCATGGTTTGGCCTCTAAGCTCAAGCTGCATTCAAATATTCAGGGGTGCCACATAAATCGCTTTCGCTTGAATTTCACTTAAATTTGTATGGAAATTTAAGTGAAATTCAAGCGAAAGCATTTCCTGATTAATTTCGTAAAAATAAATTTTGGGCTACTTTCAAGCAACTGCATTTTTTCTTTTCTTAACTGTGTTGAAAATGCACATTTTTAAATATTAATATTTAATCAACACCTGTCCTAATCCAGTGAGTTGTCTATTTTTCATGAAAATTTATTTAACTAACTCGATTGTGAGTTTTCGATTTTTCGATGGTTTTTTACATCACTAACGGTATAGGTTATAATCGTGCCGGGGACTCAGATAGATTGCTGTGAACAATATCAGGCAGAGACTTATGAGCACAACTCTGATCAAATCGAATACAAGGATGGCAGCACTATAGGTCAAAAGTCCCACACCCGCCAGATACTGTTGCTTCTTGAATGATCGCTCCAACAAATTACTGATCGCCAGTCCCGCCCACATAGTGGCGAATATAAACGAGTAATTGATCGCCATCATACTGCCCAGCGTGAGAGGAGCTTGTGGCATCGTATTGACCGCGGCCTGAAATGGCAATGGACTCATGGCGACATCGATCGAGGCCTCCTCATGAAAGAATCGTCTGTGACAAAGGAATTAACGAGTCACTTATCATTCGTTACTTGTTAATTTGATTTTTTTTTCAAACGATTTAATTATTTGATAGATATAAACGAGTGAGCGAAGAAACAAGCAAGCTAAAAAAAAAGTGTATACAAAGAGTTTTTTTATTGTCCTCATTGATGAAGCGTCTGTAAAAAAGTAACCAGCGAATCACTCCTTACTCGCTACTTTGATCCTTTTTTAAAGATTTAATTATTTGTTTATTTGAAGAGGAAGAAAACAAGCCAAGAAAAGAGAAAGATGAAACAAACTAGTTTCCTTATTTATAAAAGTTAAATAATACTTTGAACGAATTATATTAATGCCTAAGGGCTGACAGTGGAAAACAACGAGTGAGCGAAGAATCGAGCGAGTTCCTTTATAAGTTCCGGTTTTCACTTTCGGTAAGATTTTGCGGAAGTGAATTTCTTTAACCTGCTCTAATATAATTTCGGCGAAGTTCTACGGACTTATTTCACTTTGAGGTGATGAGTTTAAGTCCGATAAAGTGAAAAAAGAGCATTTTTAAATACTTAGCCTCAATGGAAAGTGAATAAATGCATTTCACTAAATGCTATAAAATAAAAAGTGAAAACCGGAACAGGCCTGATAATATAAACTTTTTATACGATTTTTTTTATGAGGCTCATATTGATTGAAAGACGAAAAAATGGTTGATATAAACGATTTATAAAAATGAATAAAGGAACTAATTTGACAAGTAATTGTTCTATTGAGTCTCGTTAACATACAATACATACATACAATATTTGTTCTTTTAACTCGTTGCAATTAAAAAAAGTATGAACTCGTTGAATTTTGATTTCCTGTGTGAGTCGAGCGATTTGTTTAATTGACTCTTTCTATTTCTGGAATTGAACGAGTAATCAAACGAACGAACGAATGAATTCACGAGTTAATTCTATAAGCCAGCGGTGAGCACGAAATCTGAATTCGGGAGCACTACAACAACTTAAACGACAACAAACCTATTGAGTCTACCTAAGTTGGGAGCAGCCGCTGCTCCCAGAGCCACTGCGTGCCCACCGCTGCTATAAGCAAATTGTTCTTTTGAATTCAAAGAGTAAAACCGAAAGAGATTCTAGTTGATGTAAGTTTTTTAATTAAATTAGGAATTTATTAGTGTTTATTTGAGTTTGCCACTCCTTCCGTCACTCGCTGTTCTCGTGTATTTGCCAAACTTACCTAGCAACAACATTATGCACCAGATTCAGCCCAAAAGGCGCTGCATGGAGTGGAATATTGTTAAACCAAACAGTTACAGTTTCGGCACCAAATGAGGCACCGAACATATAGCGATAATTGATTTTTTTATTGAAATCATGCTGTTCCAGCAAATAATGATCGCTAGTGTCTTCAGTCTCCAAAACTTGCACATGCCCATCGTACCAAAAGAGCAATTCTGTAAAAAAGTCTTGCATCTCGAGGGCTTCGAGCTTATCGGACATTATCTCCACAAAGGCCTGAATATAATGAAGCTGTGTCAGATTGAATGACATTGCTTTCAACTGATAGTTCTTTCCAAACAAATGGACAGCGGAAAAGGTAGAAGCTGTGGCGATCATCAGAGAAAGCACGCAGATTACTTTAATGGGTAGCTGACGTTTATTAAATGCCCAACGCATATAAAGCAGGGCTTTAAAATGCAGCCCTCTTAACTTATATCCAGTTGCCTTTGAATAGCCCTCGGTTTCCTCGAGGATCAGCTTAAAATCCTCGATCAGTATAGCTGGTTCCGGGGTCAAATCCCCCTCCTCGGAACCGAAACGCAAAAAGATCTCATCCAATGAAGTGTCACGCAAGCGAAAACTGACTATATCCAAATTCGACAATTCCTCTTCGAGCTCATCAAATAGATCGAGGAATTTATCCTCATACTTGTTCTCGAGCACAAACGTTACCTTATTGCCAATATTACTTTCCACGGTTGGATTAGGCAAATATTTGCTCAATAGATTTCGCAGCCCCTCAAAATTGAAGGCTTTGCCCTTGATCAGGGTCTGCAATGGAAGATTGAAAGAAAGAATTTCAATATAAATGATGGAAGAATTGTTAGGGGAAATTCGTAGACAGAAAATCAAAATTCAAACGGATTTGATAGTCTCTTAATCATTACTCGGATTTTGAAGAGTGATGACGAATTTAAATGAATTTAAATCATCGGTGGGCACGCATGGGCTCTGGGAGCCAGCGGCTGCTCCCAACTTTATTCCTGCCTTTTCGGCGCCATGAAGTCGCAAAAAAGACTCGCGATCAAGAAGGTAGACTCTAATAGGGTTGTTGTTTTTGTAGTGCTCCCGAATTCAGATTTCGTGCCCAACGCTGATTTAAATGATGATGCAACTTAGGTTGAATTTGTAGAAAAGATCAGCGATCAAGAAGGAACAATTAAGAATTAAATTAAGCCGAAAGTCAAAAAGAGAAAGTGTGTAAAAATGAGGAACCAAGATCTTGAATAGAAGGTTGAAAACTAAAGATAGATAAATTAGGATAAGTTTAAGATAAAGGATCTAAGATCAAAGATCACGAGTAGATGAACATTGAAACTACGATTTCGGTTTAAGGATGGAATTTAAAGAGCGATGATAATAGTGAGACAAAAATCGTAGATTGGAGATCCAAGTGCCAAGAATTGTATATATTTACATAGAAAAAAGTGCGGTATCCGGGATAAAATCAATCCGATGTGATGTCAGAAGTTCGATAATCCCGGAATTAAATAACCAAAATATATTCATGCTAAGATCAAGAGTTTTAAACTTGAATTTTAGAAAATATTCTTTTATTTCCGAATTGTGATATAAGATGAAACTCACCAATCGAAAGCCATGTCCGTACATGTTTCGTAGAAAGGGTTTGGTGCCCGTGCACTTGAGTTCGCCGTTGGACATGATCGCCAGTCGATCGGCCACATGATTTGCCAGGGCCGTTGAATTTGATACCAAGATGATGGTACGCCTAGATTTCTCCTCATTGATCAGACCACAGAGGACGGACTGGGCGGGTAAATCCAGATCGCAATGGAGATCATCGATCAGGACGATCGGACTACCGCCGGCAAAGGCACAGCCGATGCTAAGCATATTTCGCTGTTGGGGCGTCAAATTTTTCACCTTGTTCTGTTTCACTTGGGTCAATTGCAAACGTTGGGTGTAGACCTCGATCTCATCGGTCGCAGTGGCCCAAGAGGAGCCTTTGACCAGACAAATGAAACGAATTTGATCGGCTACAGTAAAGTCTGGCAATAGTAGATTATTATTTAAAGCGAGTCCCAATTGCATCGATGCATCCTGTCGCTCCGTCTGTATATTATAATCGGCGACCATGACGAGGCCCCGTGTCGGCTCCAACATCCCGGCCAGGATCTTCAATAGCGTCGACTTGCCGCAACCGTTGTGTCCCATGAGGACAGTCACCTCATTTTCGTAGACATTCCAGGTGAAGGAGTTCAGGGCGCCACGACTATTCGGTGCGTAGCGTTTGCATAGTTTCTTGATTTTAATTTTGAATCGGCGATGCGACGGCTCAACCTCATAAATCTTGGTCGCCTTAATGCCAATCGATTGGGAGCCCTGTGGCATGAAGCTATCATCTCGATCCTGGAACGTAAAGTCACCGCTGTGCGCTGGAACGGGTATACGACGCCGTCGTCTTCCCCCCGCCTCACCCGTATTCCATACATCCAGATATATACCGATCCCACAGAATATCAGCGATGTGATGAGAAATGTCAGGGAGCCCGAAATGACATTGACTCGATCGGAGGCATAATTAAGGCTATAGCCCTGATCGACCCATGTCTTATCGAAGATCACTTCGCGCTCGATCAATCCCTCGCATATCAGGGCCAGAATAGTGTTGGGCAACGCATAAGACACATAACGCACAATCGCCGCCTCCTTCTCCCGATTATTCCACAGCACAAAATACGGCATATATGTTAACAGCCACAGTATTGTCAACACCCGGACGGCCAGGGCGCTGCTGTTCTTGAAAAACGACGCTACCATCAAACTTAAACTTGTCGCCGACAAGTTGTACGTTATCAACACTAACATCACTATGAACCAGGGGGTCTGGGTCAGGAGACTGTGTGCGTTGTTCCAATGCACCTAAAATCATTACAGGAATTCTATTTACTACGAAACTAAACAAATAAGTATGTGTCTTTAATTTTAGTAGGTAATTTTTTAGTTTCTTAACCTTAAACAAAATAAAATGCTATTTTAGCAGAGGTTTTAATAAACATTATTTTTTTAAATAAGTAACAGTACAAAACTTTAATTTATTGCTTAAATAATAAATATTGCGTTGAATGTGAAATCTTTATAGCATATTTTTGAATTTTAGTATGTATTATTAAAGTGAGCGAGCTTGACTGTTAGAGACTCTGTAAAAAATTAAATGCTATTTGAGCACAAGTTTAAAATAATCATAATTAAAAGAAAAAAAAAGATTTCTTTTTAATTCTTATAATACAAATGTCTTAATTTTAAAATATATATCTTTGGTATAATAAATATATATCTTACGTATATATATATGTTTAAAATGAGCTAGCTCGACTGCTAGAGATTCTGTAAAAACTTGCATACATTAACAAAATAAATGAATTGCTATTTTACCAGAAGTTCTTCATAAAAATAATTTCTATTTTGTTTGCAGTATATTATCCGATCCTAATGTAAATGTAAATGTAAATGTAATGTAATGTTCAGCACACATTGCAGAAATAGTAAGCATATTTTGTATAACGAATTTGAAATTTTTCTTGTAATTTTAATTGTTGAAAAAATTTTAGAACAATCAATTTAAAGCAGGGATTAAAACCCTAACCGAAACCGAAACCGTAACCTTTAACCGGTAAAAATCGATTGAAATTTAGAGCCGTTACCAAAAAAAAAAATTTTCATTTGACCGAAACTTTTTAAACCGAAATAACCGTTAAGTAACCGTTTCATTTAAATGGGTAAGTTTCGGTTTTTCATACATAAAAAAAAATTATTTTTCATTTTTAATTTTAATTTTTGATTTTAATTTTCTTATGTTTAATTTTGAATTTTTATTTGTGATATTAATGAACTTTCATAGCACTGAATAAGCGCAAATAAAAAAAATTTGTTAAATGAAATATTAAAATTGTTAAAATGTAACTAAACTATATCAAAATGTAATACTGGTTAAGGAAAAAAAGTAATCGTAATACCAACATCAACATACCAACCTTAATAACCAACATCACAAAAAGGGAGCTAACGAGCATATAGAGGTAACCCTTTAAAAACCAGGTGGTATAATGTATGATGTTGCCAATATTCATATTGATAAGAAACAAACGCATCTGTCGATGTTTTTCCTCAACAATTTGCTAAAAACAAAGATAAAGAAGAAACGAATAACAAAAGACACGATTAATCGTATTGATAATGATAGAAAACGTACCCAAACAAGAATCTGTGCTGGAAACATATATCCAATGATAATGAGCAGTGGTAGGCCACGATTGATATAGTTCAAAAGGGGATCCTGAACCCGCCCATCGACCGGAAATCGTCGTAAAACAATGTTTGGTATTGCGGACTTGCCAACAAGTCTCAGATAATTTTCGGATACGGCTTTCTGGATTTTAATGAAACCCTCCCGAACGTAACAGATGTGACCATCCGCGTGAGGGTCGTTGAGTCGCCGTACAATGCATGTCCTTGGATCGTCATGAAAATTGGTCTTCCAATTGTCTCCAATATAAGTACCATTGAAAATACGCAACTCGCTGGGATAGACGATAGTATAGTTAAAGTGCGGCATTAAAATTTCACCGGTTGAAACATGATGATTTTCAACAACATATTTCTTCTCAGTTTGACTGCCATCGAAGCAAACGCCCGCAAATAGAGAATCCTCTTGTAACGCCTTCTCCATTACGTCACAATCGGAAAAGTTTTGAAATTGCATTGAATGAAGTTCCTCGGCGGCCATATTCATGATTTCATTGAACAGATTATAATCGTCGGGTGCCCAGGCAATCACCAGTTGTGGCACAAACACATTGTTACTCCGATTAGTCTGCTTCCGGATGTTGTCTCGCTCCGCTAACGCTTCCACCATATCGGTCCAGCTCTGTTCCAGATCAATCGGCTCGTGATAGGTGGTATACCTCTCAGCCACATTAATATCCATTCGCATTACCACTGCTATAATGCACAAGAGCGTCGGGGAGAAGAGCATCCATAGCATCTCCACGGGACGGTTCCATTGTGTCTTATTCAGTTTCCACGAGAGCAACAGAAATCTCTCGATATAGTGTCGAATTGTCATTTTGAAACCTTTCTGACTCCTTCTCACAACACTAACAAACGCCTGCTTTACCAATACATATAAATGTAGACCTTTAACTGTATCTTGGTATGTAGATTTAAATCGTTATTCTAGTATATCTACATATATTCCATATAAACGTATTTATATTCTAAATTCAGTAATCTGCATATTATATAAAAAACCTCGTTACGAGGTAAAAGTCTAGTGACGAAAACATTTTCATGCCCCAAAATTTCTGATGTCCAATTTTGTGACGAATAATATTAAGTTTTACAAATAAATTATTTTAAAATAAATTTAACACACTACAACATATTGAAAATTGAAAAAAATCGTTAGCGTCGTTTTCTCAAAAACCGCCAAAATGTAGGAAAAAATACCTGAAAACTTTGAAGGTATGCCTAAGAGCCTTTTCAAAATACCTTTTTAACGATGTATAGATCACATCTGTAGCTTCTATCGTTTTGATGTAGTGGGGGTTTCAAATTTATCGCTAAACTAGCAATATTTCGAAAAAGACGTAGAACAAACGTTTTTAACGCTTTAATACAAACAAACAAACAAACAGACAAACTGACTTTTCATCTTATTTTCGGAAGGCCAATAAAAATTTCAAAATTAAATATTTTTTGAACCAGAGTTCGGATTTTGATGATCGAGGTGTCAATTGACGCGTAGTTTTGATTAGAATAGTAAAAGATTCAAAGAAAATTCAAAAAGGCTCCAACGGCTCCATTTGCATTTTGATCGGTTTATAACTCGACCTCATCGGACAGTCATAGCAAATTTTCCATTCTTCCTGTATATATTGCTAGTCGCCTTTCGCACCCTTCGCGCTGCTTTCGTCACTAGCGCGAACTGCCGTCCGCAGTGATATTCTCTACATTTTAGTCTCTTTCTCTTTCTCTCTCTCTCTCTCTCTCTCTCTCTTTCTCACTCTCTATACTCCTTTTTCTTTTCCGATTCCTTTTTGGCTTTTTCATTCATTGCTTATTACATCCGTTTAAAGAACAACATATTTCTCATTTTACTGGTCAGTATGTCCCTTAAATTCCACCCAAGCATATACCCTATAGTTTCCATGACTCAGGGTATACACGCTTAATGTATACGAAACTTTTTACTAAGTAAGAAACTAGGGTATACATGTATTTCTAACAGAACATCTCAGTCGTGACTTAACAGCTGAACCTTTAGATCCTTCTGTTAATACACTGTAAAGTAACAATAAGCACGATGTAAACTTAAAATTCCCTTATATATTAGTCCGTACAATTTTGATTTGTACATGCTACAGGGTATTGGTGCAGTAGTGCTTGTCAAGAAACATGCATTTCTTGCATGCTATTTTTGGCAGCATGTCGAGCGCTGATTCATCCTTTGACATAACAGTTTTATTGCGTTTCAAAGTCAACAAATGGCAACAAAACGATGGCGATTTGTTAGCAATCATATTGAACTATCGAGTTTACACTTGAAACGAAGATAAAGATATTACAGGTGTCGAATATCAAATGATATCTAAACAGAACTGTGGAAAGTTTAGAATTTCAATTTGACCTTAATATTGCATTATTTCATGTGATATATGTATGTACGTATTTATTTAGTAAACATGCAATCTAATTGATTTCCTCTTCCTCTATAACTGATATTTCAATCGCTTGAATCAATTTAGTCGATACTTTTGTCAATTGAATCTCAATTGATATTTGCAGCGCATGCAGAGTTCGATTTTATTTGCGACTCGACTTCCTTTTGATACCCTGTACAGTTTATATGCATAAGTGGGGTATACTATATTTATTGGAACTATTACACAAAGTACAGAGTATTTAGATAATTTCAGTTTTCATTGGTATTTTCTATGTTTTCTTTTTTAAATCAACTGGCCTGTAAGGAAATTATATTGGTTATTCAGAATGTGGAATTACAGGGCATCTGTTTGTCGGGACAAACTTAAAATTAATGAAATTGTGATTTACATATTATGCAAAAAAAAATTAAATTTAAATAAAATTATCAGTATTGAAAAAGCGTTTTTTTTTCAAAATTAAAAGTTGTACTGAGCTTTTAGGGTATTTGTTGGTTGATCATCATTAAAACTTTTTTATTTTTTTCACATATTTTTGTTATCATTTTAAATAAGGTTTTTGTAAGATGAATTTACTTTGTTAAAGTTTTAGCTACAAATCGAGGATATCTGTTGGTCGTGCAACATAAAGACTTGAGTTTTTCTATTGGTATTTTGTTGTTTTCTATTTATAAATTAAATTTTATATTGAACAAACAAATAAACTGTATTTTACCAAGTAATACTGCACTCTTAGAGTATTTGCTAGTTGATCATTATTAAAATCTTTATATAATATTTTTTTCCACATATTTTTGTCAATTTAAATTAACTTTTCTTGCAGGATGCATTTATTTTATTACAGTTTTTGTTACAATTACAGGATAACTGCTAGTCGTGCAGCATCCAGAGTTGAGAATTTCTATTGGTATTTTTTTGTTAGTATTTTGACTAGCTGCTGCCTCTTTTCACATTCAATTGCATTTATTGACCGAAGAAATATTTTATTACTTTACGCTTGGCAAATATTAGTGACCAAAACGATATCGACATGGACAACTGTATGTGTATGTGTGAGTGTGTGTGTGTATGTGTTTACTTTATGGATGCTTGTCTTTGTGCTTATTGGGCCACAAAGCGAAATGAGAGATGACAAATATATAGACATAGCTGGTTCAAGCGTCATAGAAGTAGCCTAAAATTGCTTCAAATGGGTGTGTGTGTGTGTGGTATGTGTGTGTTGTGTGATGCGTGTGTGTGCCAGTGTGGGAGACTGCGGGGCTGTGGCAAGATTGTGGTAACAGCATTTTTGTCATTGAAGCATATATTTATTTGTATGTGTGTACACAGAAAAAAAATCCAAAATCCGGGAATAAAATCAATCCAAAGTTCGATTAAAAGGATTTTACTTAATTTTTTAATTCCTTCCAATTTTTTAAGGCTTCTTTGACAATTTTTCAAAATAATAACACTTACGTACATACTTAAAAGCTAAATACATACATACATTGTAAAATAAAAAATTTAAAACTTGAATTTAAAAATGGATTTTATTCTTTATGTGTAACTGAAGCTGCCGATCTAACCGATTGCTGTTGGCCTGGCTAATACATCCGGCCCACTTTGATTTCTTGGCACTCACACACACTGTCTCTCTCTCTCTCTCTCTCCCTCTCTCTCTCGCCCTCTCTATCTGTCTCTGTCCCTTTCTCTCTGTTGCTATCTCTGTCTGTTTGTTTGTTGTTTTTTGTTGTACGCTCCACGAACTTTGGCAAATATTTTGGTCATAGCTGAGATTTGCGTGCCTTTCAATGGTTTTGTTTGTTCTGCTGTCCACAAATGGCGACTCAACTGCAGATGTATGTGTGTGTGTGTGTGTGTGCGTGTGTTTGTGTGAGTGTGTGTAGCCTCTGAATGTGGGTAATTCGGTCATGAATATGCGAACAATTTCTCCTATTGTATACCGTACAATGTCCGAGCATTTTTGGCCTGCGCATATTTGTCGCAAATGGACTACATTACATTACAGCGACAGTTATCTCTTGATATATAGGTATATCATACACACACACACACACATACACTCACTCACATCATACATACTTACATATAAAGTCTTATAGTTATATCAGAACAGTATTATGCTCTAGGCTGAATGAAAATACCCATAAAAATACAATATGTTGTATGTGCAACGTTCAAAATGTTGGGCGAAATTTACTACAAAAAATGTTAGCCAATTTGCAGATATCCTGTAAATAGTTGACAATTTCTTAACACTCATTAAAATGCTTTACGTTGCGTCATTATCTTTGCTGTATTGTGCGATTCGAATGCAAAAACAACTTGAAGAGTGCTAGTCCACTAGCAGATACCCTATATTTATTCGTTTATTGTCCAATACAAGCTAAAATGCTCTCTGCTGTAACGTGCTCTATGTAGTCGAATTAAGCTACAATGAGTGTTAATCGACTAGCACATACCCTGTACATGTTTCCACACAATTCTATAGACAATGAAACGCTTTAAGCTGCTTCTTTTTCGTACTGTAAAGAAAAAATTTAACGAAAACAAGTAAGACACACATTAGTCGATTAGCACATACCCTGTAAAATTTTGTTAATTATTTTAAAGTTCTTTTAAAGAATATTTCTTGATACAACTAGTACTAAACAAAATACACTTCATTTGTTTTTTTTTATTGAAATCATTCACAAAAGTTGTTAGAGAACTTCGATTCCACTTTATCTTATAAATATTTTTACAGTTTTAATTTACCCTTTTTGGAACCATGTGTAGGCCTACAGGGTATAAAAAATGCAACAATAATAAATGACCAGTTAAAAAAAAAGCAAAGCTAACAAAAACAAGGCCCGCGAGTGTATGATTAAAATGAAACATGCGGCACATGTTGAACTTGAATATTTTGTTCATGGAAACAATCTTCAAAAGATACAAAAATGATGGGATAAGAAGAAAGATGGAGATAGAAATAGAGATAAGGACAGCGATACTAAAATCTGATCGCTAAAATTACCAAACAGACAAATTAAAAGTAAATCAATTATACGTTTTGTGTCTGAAATTGAACACTTTAGGTTGGCAGTATAGACTATACATACACTAGCCAGAAAAACTATGCGTACACCCTTATTTTTGCTTTAACAGCCGAAGTTATCACAGTAAAAAAAATATATTTGGAAAGGTCGTTCAAATTCCGTTTAAATGATGCAAAAATATTCTTACCCATTAACCGTACCCATTGAATATTTTGAGTTCAAAAAGGTCAATTTTTCAACTTTTTTCATCGAGGAAAAAAGTTGAAAAATTGACCTTTTTTAAGAAAATTCTTGCATCATTTAAACGGAATTTGAACGACCTTTCCAAATATATTTTTTTTACTGTGATAACTTTACTAAAATAGCTGTTAAAGCAAAAATAAGGGTGTACGCATAGTTTTTCTGGCTAGTGTATTTATAGTACTCAATTGATAAGACAGACCTTAACAGATAAGTTATATTATATAATAGTCAAGCGTACTTCATTTATTAATTAATCTCAAACAGATTTTCACAAATTTTGTTTATTTCAAATTATAGAAAATCAAAGTCAATGCTCTTTTATTATTATTTACTGTATTTAAAATGTAATAAAGTATCCATAAATAATCTCTGATATAGAATAGAAATGAAGTAAACAAGTTTACAATCAATTTTTGAGTGAAATGGTCGATTAAACGAAAGCCAAACTTAACCAGATGACAAACTGAACAAAACCACATGCTACAATCGCAACAGTTTCGTGGTAAAGTCAAGGAGGGGAAGTCCCTATCAACATGAGGATGCAGCTAGCACACAGGAGCACTCGTTAATGCAAGTGCTGCAGCGGGACGTTTGGTTCACTTCATTGGGATTGCTTGAATGAAGAGCGCCGTACACAGTTGTGTACGTGTAGGTGATGCGAATCTTCAATTGAGCGTGTCAGTTACGAGAAGGAGTTTGTAAAGCAAAGTTAAATTTAAGGTAAAATGTAGAATGAAAATAAAATATGCATCAAGAAACTAAAAAAAAATTGAATTAAGTTCAATCATAATATTATTATAATCATGCTTGATCATTTTGCTCTTTATATACTTTCTAGGTACATATTTAAATAATTCCTTGAATCTTATCTGTTCACTATGAATTTGCCTATATACACATCTATGTAAGTGTGACAGAGACAAGAAGCTTATCTCATGCTAACAGTACATCACAAACAAACAGATAAGCAGCTAAAGATGAAAACGACGAGTCGAACACGCGACTCTCTCTCTGAAGAGAATGGGAGAGAGCAAGCAATAAAGCAAAAAATTGATAAAATATGGCTTATTTTAGTTTTTAGTAACAGAATAAATGAAATACAGCTTGTAGTTGTATTTTTTTTTTTGGTATTTTTTAAGAATGAAGGAACAATAAATATTGATAGAAACATTTAAAGATACATTCTCAATGCTTATCACTTTTCGTATATTTAAGAATGAACGAATAATAAATATTGATAGAAACATTTAAAGATCATATGTATGTACATACTCAATGCTTATCACTTGACACATTGCCTCTTAGAAAGATCTTTGAGTAGAGCAACATTGCAATCATTGCGGACCGTTAGTTGAAGCTGCCGCCAAATGAAAAGAAATAACAAAAACAAACGTACGCTGAACAGCTGCTTGCTTGGCATTGAAAACGTCATCGAGCGACAGAGCAAAACGCACACAGAGCGAAGAGGGAGAGAGAAATGGAGCTAGGCCAGAGAACGAGGGGAAAATAGTTAGGGCAGGCTGCCCGCCATTGCCGCATTCGTGTGCTCCAGCAAACGAAGCGAACTGCGAGACGAGCACGAGCACGAGCACGAAGTCAAGCACGATGCGACGAACGAAAGATGGAAACGACGAAACGATGTAAACGAATGGCGACCGGTTTTTGGGACCGCTGACTGTCTGTGACGCTGTCTGGCTGCTTCAGTGCGAATCGAAGCATCGAAGGTGTCAGGTGTCTTGCGGTCTTTCAATTTATCGTCGTTTCGCTCGTATATTTGGCGCATATTTTGACGTACGTTGTGAGCTGTGTTGATTGCCAAAGCGGCTTTCATTCAAATCAAAATAAAACACAAACAATGCAAAGTAAAAAAAAATAACAGAAACAATAAAAAAAAACACAGACTTAACAATTAAAGTGCTAATTATTGAAACGTTTGTTTTTTTTCGCGAGCATCGTTTTGCTTTGTTCGTTTTTATTTTTTTTTAAACAATTTTTTTTTTAAAATATTTTTTTTGATTGTGTGGTCAATAAATCATCTTTAAGTTAAAGTGACGCGGATACTGGAGAAAAAATGATAATATATAACTAGCGATTGTTTTGTTCTCATAATTGCTGTTTGTACGGGTTTTGCCTAACTTAATGGAAATACAAACGTTTTTGCATATTTCCATGAGATTAAACAACAGTTTTTCATCATCTCTTTATCAGTTTTGTTGTTGTGCACGCGCCGGGGAGTGGAAGGGAGAGAAGAGAAAACACGCGCAGCATCTGATCGGCATTGATCTTGATAATTTGTTTGTGCTGTTGTTGCAGTTGTTGGTATTTTAGTTGCTGATTTCATTGAATGATTAAAAATAATACAAATAAATACTAAATAGTTGACAAATATTTGTAAGTTGCACAAATGTTTAAACAAATGCGACTTTTTGCTGACGCATGCAAAAGTTTTGTGCTTGAATAATTGAGTCTATAAAAAAAAACCTGACGACAAAATTTAACAATTTGTTGTGGGCTGTGTTTAACCTTGTGAGATCATAATTATGATCAGCTCGCACTAGTAGCTTCATATTTGTTTATAAATAAAAATGTTGAGATACCAGATTGAAAAGCATATTATAAAAACATATTCAAAGTCAATACAACGATGATAATACATTTATTGTGTCATCAAAATCGCTTTCAAAGCTCAAAAAAAAAAAAATTGTTGGAAAATTTAAGTTACTCAGAAATAATTAAATATATCGAGCCCTATTTGCGACAATAACGTATGCGCCATTTTCCGAAATTTTTTTTTTTATGCCAATATGTTTATAGACACCACCCGCATCTGCACCTAAAATATTACATTTTTATTTTATATAATTACGGAGATATTGACCTGTGAATAATAACGTAAGCGACAAATGACTCGAAGAAATCAACTTAACGAAACCTAAAAAACTCTCTCCTGTAAAATTGCGTTTTGGCGCATACGTTATTGTCGCAAATAGGGCTCGATATGCACTAAAATGTGTCAATAATACATATTTTTTTTGAGCCCACAAATACAATGCAGACTTTTTGATTATTGTGATTTTGCACATTATTTGAATTGTTTTCAAAAGAGATTGACAACGAAATCTCTAGAGATTTGTGAAATTCGCCTGATAATTATTTCTTGCTCTGCTTAATCCGGGCAAAGCCGGCTTATACTAGCTTAAAATGTATTTGCTGCTCAAATCGCTTTATTTCAATGCCAATATTGACATTTTTATAGCCTTTGTAACGTCAACTGCTGTTGCTCACTGTAAATAGTTTCAAATACAATCATGTTTTTAATTATAATTCACAACGCATCAATTCGTAATATGCTTTTCACTTGTTTCAGTTTCTCAAGCAGTTAATTGGTTTTTTTTTCAAAGGCTTTGCTGAGCGTAAGAATCAGAGCGCAAAGCACAAGTCGAGATTTGTGTTGTTGTTGCTGCAAAGTCTTGAGTCTCTCTTGACAGCTTAGAGCGCAAGAGAGCGCGGGAGAGCGCAACAGAGCAAGCGTGACAAGCTGTGATCGGCAGTTTATCGTTGTTATTGCTCCTTTTATTTGATTATTTGCTTTACTCTCTCTCTCTCTCGTACGGTAATTTGAGTAACGCTCAATAGCTTATAACGCTTTTTCTGACGCCTTGAGTGGAGAAGCTAATGCTCGACATACTATAAATATTAAATAACAATCATAAACAATAACAGCAACAACAACAGCAACAGCAAGTTGAAGCAGTTGTCTAAGTGGCTGCTCTTTGTCAAGCCACATAAAATATAATACAATAGAAAATATGTAGAAGCCATAATAGCAATAACAACAATAATAGCAACAACAAAATAACAACAACAATCACAATAAAGCACATCAAAGTTTTTGGCTCGCAGCAAAACACGCAACAGTCCGTCAGGCAAAAGTCGCTGCCTTCATCGCGTGTGCATCGCTGTTCCCCCCGCCCCCCTCGACTACCCCCCTTGCTGCCGCCTTTGGCCCGCGTCTTCCGGCCGGTTCCAGTTCCAGATCCTTTCCCACAGCAGGACCCAAAACCGACTTCAAACAGTGCGCGCCGTGCGGTCGACTTCGGTTCCATAGAACATACAAATATATTGTACACAGAAAAAAAATCCAGGATTACGAAGCAAACTCAATCCCAATCGAAAGTTCAATACACTTAAAATTTCTTAAATCGTATACGAAATTAAAGTAATTTGTATTCGAATATAGTCAATATACAACAGTAATTTGACCTGATTTCAAAAATAAAAAACTTTAACTTAAGTTTGGTTATTTTTTTCTGTGTAATCATTGATATAGTTCTACGTACTTACCATACTCTTAAAGTGCAACAGCAAATACAACAAACAATTTTATTGTACTTACCACTTACATAGTTAGTCATTTCTATAACGAAATCTCTTGTTATTTTTCTTGTAATTTTTTTTCTGTTTTCCATTTTGTTATACAAATATATATACATATATTCTGTGTATATATATATATACATAAATATATACCGCCAACCGCTGTGCGCCTGTTCCCGTACCACATCGACGTGCTGTTCTGCTTGAAACCGGAGAGTAGGTCAGGTCAGTGTGTATTACTTTACTAACTAACTGTTCGCATATTATAGGGGGGAAGTCCCCTTATTATTACTCCCTCCCCCATTCATATTGGCTCTATTAAATTTCCAGCCTTTGTTTTACATTTTTAATCAAAGTTTGTGGTTCACTTGTGTTCTGTTTTGGTCACAGTTTAACCAATATGCTTAAGTTCTTTGTTTAATTACTTTCAGACTGAATTGACATATCCAGTAACTTTTAACTTTAATTTATTAACTGTATTAACTAAATTATTATCAATATAGATGTAAGAAATGGTATAACTACAATCTTCCTAAAATTTCTAAACAGTTAAGGTGGGAATCCTGAATTTGTTAATTAGGAAAACAGCTTTGTTTTAATTTTTTTTATGTTACGTTTTTGTTTAAGTTTCATTTCAAAAATTGTGCTTTAAATTTGTTATTAAAAAAATGTTTCAATTGTTGAGCTTCATAAATCACTCGTGAATAAAAGTTGTGTAGTTAACTGGTTATCGATATTTAATTTATCGTAATCGCCCCCGCTTAACCCACTGTTATGCGCATATGTAATTTATTTGGCTACCATGTTATGCAAATATGTATCAGCTGAAGTTAAGCGATCAATAATCCTTTTCTAACAATCGACACACACAAACACACACACACACACACATAACATATAGTGTGGCTAATTTATATGCCGCTATATGGCCCCAAACAGTGTTGCCAATCAGTATATTTACCAGATAACACCCCATCGTTAACAATGAATTTTCGGGCGATTCACAATTCTACGCCCACTTTTACTATAACCAATTTCTAACGCACACGCAAATAATTTGCAAGTTTCTTTTTTTTTTTTTTTTTGGGTAAAAGTTGATTTTGTTTATGGCTTTTCAATGGAGACAGAGAGATGGAGGGGCAAAAGTGGCTGTAAGAGGGTTAAGACCCCAACATAAGCAAACTATTCGCAAAGTTTTGTGAGTCAAACAATTAACTCCGATTGAAAGTTATGCGCAACAAGATAATTGTGGCTGCAAATTTATTGTGGTTTCTGCGACGCCTACAGACATTGAGCTCAACATTGAGTGGGACCGAAGAAGCAGAAGAAGAAGAGTCTCACGTTGGGCGTCAAAATGGCTCGACGAGATTTCGCCCTCCCACACACTAAGGACAACAAAGTATTTTAATAATGCATCTCGAGAAAAATACCTCAAAATGCTCCCAAAACACAATCACAGCCGTGTGACAGAAAGAGAGCACGCGATAGCGATAGAAATGGCGATAGTAAGAGTGAGAGTAAGTGAGTGAGAGAGTGAGAGAGAGAGTTAAAGATAGAAATCAGCAAAGCGCAACAAAAACAAAGGTACAAAGCGAACTTTTGGTTACTGCGACTGTCAAGCCGAATGCACACAGACAAAAGGGCAGCCAGGCGGCAGCAAGGACGCAGGACAAATGTTGCCACGCCATGTTGCACGTTTGTTGTCCGGCAGCCAAGGCGAGTGCAGCATCTGAGCCGCAACACAAAACTTGGCACGACTTCTCAGTTGCCCTTTACCCCTTGCACTAATTGCCTACTGTTGTAATGTAAGCTCAAAAGTATGCTATCATTTGGAGAAGTCTACATTGGGAATACCCCTAATGATGTCAAGTTTTTTTTACATTGTAATATTTTGTTCAATATTAAGAAATTGTGCGTCTTTTTTTAAAGTATTAAAATATGTCTAGTGTATTTAAAAAGGTTTGGGAATACCGCTAGTGAAATGAAGTTTAAATATTGTACATTTTGATATTACATTGATATTAAATAAAGGTAGTTGAAGGTATGCTAAACTATTAACTAGAGCTACTACAACGGGAATACCATTAATAAAATAAACCACACTTTTTCATGTGAACAATTTTCTGTATCCATTGGATCTATCAAAATATATCAAAATGCATATTTAAAAAAAATTTAATCAAAATATTCTATTGAAAATTCCATTATCTCGTTCATTCCCAATTTCTCGTTCTTATGCATAGACGAATAATCGATAAATCAAAAAATAGGAATTTATTGATACTTTAAGAAATGCGAAAAATTAAACAGAAAACAAAAATTTGAAGCTTAAATTTTCTCACATAAATGCAGTACTACGAAATAAATATACCTGATTTGTATTGATATCATAGGGTATACAGAATGCTGCACATCTTTAGTCAGTCGCCTGTGTGGCGCATTTGCGTTGCGGTTGAGGCCAAAAAAAAAACAAAGCAAAAAAAAATATAAATAGTAAAACAACAGAAAACAATGCGCTGCAATATTTTCAAGGTCCCCAAACTGCGGCAGAACTAAATCATAAACACACACACACACACAAAGTAAGAGAAAGAGTGAGATAGAGAGAGAGTAGAGAGTGGAGCAAGGTGAATAAGTGAGAAAGAGTAGAGACTGAAGATAGAAGGAAAATCTTGCGGTCTCTTTGGCTTTTTGCCTCGAGCTGTCCAAGTAAATTTGCAACTAAGCCGAAAAACTAAATCAAAGCAAAAGTCTGGCAAATTAAATAATCAAAAACAATTGTTAACTCGCCGAAAGGATGCCACTTGGCTTTACAAAGAAAAGGGATAGAAATAGAGGTGGAGATAAAAATAGAGAGCAAAATAGAGACACTCGATTTACCAAAGCTGATGATGAAAGCAAATTGGATTACGTGTGGATTGCTTAACCACATCACCAGAGTCACAATAACAGTTTACACATACATATATGTATATATATTTGATTATATGTATGTATATGTGTGTATATATAAATTAACTGCGTCTTGACCCATAGCTGCTCTAGCTAAAGGTTATCAACAGTCTAAGTCTCTGGCACAATCTCATTGATAGTCGCTGCGAGCAACGCAAAATAAAACCTTCAATTTAATTCAGAAATTAACTAAAAAATATATTTTTTCTATTTGTATTTTTCTACATTTCTGTTTGACTTTTGAGGTCGCTGCCTTCAAAAGGGGCCTTTAAATTTTGAATTTTTTAAGAGGAAAAGAAGAAAGCTTTTAGGTAAATTACTGTATCAGTAGAAATTGATTGAACGTCAACTTAAAGCAGTTGATCGAAAGTACTTTTAAAAAATTAAAATAAAATGCACAGCTCAATATGATATAAAATTAACATGACTTTAATAAATATTTTAATTAAAACCAAAAGGTTAAAAAAGAAATTAAATATTTAAAATGTAAAAATCTGGGGATTTTAAAAAATCATTGGATTAAGCTAAAATAAATTCAAGGAAACTTGATGAAAACTAAGAAGTGCATTAAATTGCCTTTCATCTTCAATTATAGCACAAACTTTTTAGGATCTGCACCAAACAATGTTTTTATAGCGTCAAAGTTACTTGCTTTTTCTTTCTGATGTTTACAGGGTGCAGTTTTATTACTTATACGCCACATGAGCCAATCATTTGCATTGAATTGATGTGCTGTTGAATTGAATTTGCGTTTCGCTTAATTTATGCCAAACATGAGTATGCGCATTTACAGTGAGTACTCGAATAGTTGAATATATGTACATATGTACTCCTATACCTTTATTTCTGATGCCTTTCTTCAGACAGTTTGTTGGGGTTTTCTTTTTTTCTACCGCTGCCCTCTTCCCTCTTTCGCTTGTGGCACGCTGTGTTGCACACGTCGGTGGCGTCGACATCGTCGCCTGTCTCAAGGGCGCAACATTCGCGACATTTTTTGGGGCGTGGCGGAAGGGGGTAGACGTGGGGAAAGTGGGGAGTCAAGATGGGAGGAAGTAGAAGCAATTGCAATTAGAAAATTGCAGCGAAAATCAAAATATTTACTCGGGAGTTGCAACAAATTTTCAGGAAAAAGAGAATAAAAAATAATAAAATAAATGTTGAAAAAAGGGAGAACAAAGTAGGATAAAAGTGAGTGGAAATAATAGGAACATAATAAGGAGAAATATTTTATAATTAAAAAAAGAAGCAGAGTAGGGGAAGAAGATGACAGAATAACAAGAGAAGTGTAAAATAGAAAGAGAGACATATGGTAAGAATAGAAGGAAAGAGTAAGGCAGAAAAATGTGAAACTGCAGATAAAAAAATTAAAAGTTAAAACGGTTAAAATTGGAAAAAGAGAGAATTAAATAAAAAACTAAAATATTTAAGAGAAATAGCAACAGTGGGAAGCAAGATAGAAAAAATGTAGGATACAATGAAAAATTCGAAACTATTGGAGCAAATTTATCTTATAATTTGTAAAATTACTTACATATATAATATGTTAGTATAAGGAATCGCATGCATTTGAAACTTATGCAAGACAATTTGTTTGTTCTACAAATGTGACACACACTTGTAGCAAGTGTGTGTGTTTGTGTGTGTGTGTGTGTGCGTGTGGTTTAGTTGTGGACCACACACACAAATCGCATGTTATCTGAAGGTTTACACACACACACACACACACACACACACACACACACACACACACACACACACACACACACACACACACACACACAGACGAAGAATGAGATTTGGTAACTGGTAGTGGCCCGAAGTCATTGCATTTTCGACAACGGACTATTCACATTTCGTACCATATCTGAAAGCGAATCAAATTGAAAAGCAATGCGACTTTTGGGGGTCGCTTTTGGTTTGGTTTGGATTGGTTTGGTTTGGTTTGGGTCTTTAAGCTGTAATCCAAACTAGATCTGTGTAGTCACATTCGTGCCATGACATGACAAATTTCGCTACGCTGCCAGGCGTTGCACGGTTGCATGGTTGCATGCCACTGTGGCAAGTCAGAGTTGGAGTCGGAGTCAGAGTTGGAGTCAGAGTTGAATTCAGAGTTGGAGTCACAGTTACAGTTACAGTTACAACGCTCGACAATTCAATTGTCACATCCGTTTATAAAGTTGGCAGACATGGCTGCATTTCAAGGTTATCCAATTCTCAGTACCTACGACTACGCCACACTTTGTGGCGCCACACAGTCACAGTGACAGTCATAGTCACAGTCATAGACGCAGTCAACTTCAATTTTTCTCTACTCTCTCTCTTTTTGTGTGGCATGTGGCATGTCTGCCTTCATGCTCTGCTTTCGTTCCCTTTTTAATTTGGCAGCTCACTCAGTGACAATTTCATAGACAGTCAAAATTGAAAAGCTTTGCGTTTTGATATTTGATTTCAATTTGATATTGTAAATACACTTGGTTTTATTATTTTATTCTTTTGCTAGTATTTTTTTATGCCACAAAACCAAAAACATTCTTCTTATCAAAATAATCGAATTGAATTTTGAGACCAATTCAAGCGTCAAATCACTTCAACTGCAACTTTCACAAGCTTTACAGTCAATTGATAAATGTTGTACGTAAATACGAAATACAATGGAAATGACAACAACAATGACAAGAACAACAAAAACAAAAACAACAACACAAAGCTTAAAGTCTATAACAAAAAATCCCCATGGGCTATCTCGTTTATAATACGGGTAAATACGGGTTTACTCATAAGCTAAAATAAACAGATACATTTTTAATTGTTTGTTATTATTTTTATTTTTTTTTAATTTTTCTTTGCATTCACAATGATTGGGATGAGCGCGTGATGAGATCAGTAGCGTATATAAATAAAAATATGTACATCTATTTGTAGGGAAACCTCACTCACTCTCAGTTTAATTGGCAAACACTTTTAGTTATTATTATTGTGAAAAATAATCGAATTCTAAACTACAAATTGCTATAATACTTATTTATTATTATAATGTGTTACAGTTTTTAGAAATATTTTCTTTATGATTCTTATAATGTTATATTTAGTTTTTTTTGGTTTTACGCTTAAAAACAAATTTTAATCATCGTAATTTTGTAAAGAAGGAATGTTTTCTGAGCATTTTTAACTTACTTGGGTCTCACAAAAAAGCAAAAATTACATTTAATGTTACGGCTGGGACAAGTATTGTAGTATTTTCAAGGTTTTGGTTATTGAAAGTAAATCACTAAACAATATCTCTAGAGTTGTTAAGTTTGAACACAAACAAACAAACAATTTAATGATGTTAATCACTAGTTAAAGCTGTGAACAATATACTTGACATTTTAATTAGCAAATCCTTTAATTACTTTAATTTGATTGCAACTTTTATGCTGATCAAACAAAAATGTTTGTCGAAGCGCTTGAATAATTGCATTTAAATTGAAACGATTGAATACACTCGTAAGTAAATTTATTGAATCAAATTGCTCATAATTCAGGCTCAAAGCTAGACGACCTTTTCTGCCTCTCTTCCTCTCGTCGTCTCCGTGTTTTTTTTTTGTTGTTGTGATAATTCAATTTTCGGTTTTCATACTTTGAAATTCAGTTGCTGTCCACCGAGGAAAACGCGTCGTATTCGTGTCGCATCGCATCGCATCGAATCGCGTGGCGTCGTCGGGGTCGAGTTGAGAAAATTCTATTGAGCCGCTTTCCATGTGCGCCCATAATTTATGATTTAATTATAAAAATGAAAATTGTGCGCCGCGCGACAGGCACAAAGAATCCAATTGAAAAGCCCATGTTGATTTATGAAAATTACGAGCTAACTTTAACCAGGACCAGAGGCAAAAGGGGCAACAAAAGGGGGAGGGCTGTAGAATTTAGCGGCTGACAGAGGTAGCTTTTTTATGATACCTCACTCCTCATACATTTTATAAGAGGAAGGGGAACAAAAATTAAAAAAAAAAATAAAAAAAATTATAAGTTGAATGGCATTCGAAATACTTTGCTTACTTCTCTTCCTGTTTCTTTGCTCGTGAAATACTTCTCTTTTTCTTCTCCTACTGCACTGATAAAAATACCCCTTTCTAAAATCAAAAACATTCATCTTAAATATTTTGTTCGTGAAATAAGAATATTTTAAGACCAAATTTCTAAAACTAAGAATATTAATCTTGAAAATCTTAAGTTCCTAATATAAGAATAAAATTCTCAAATTTAAATAATTTTTTTTTAATATACTACTGTGGGCAAAAAGTACCGGGAATTTTAAATTTAAAAAATTTTGGGATTCCAATCGGAAAAAATGTTTGTACTTTTAGGTTGGCACTACTATCATTAACATCTGTGCAAAATTATGCGTTAAAATATTCATTAGTGAATAAGTTACGATTAGTTTTGTACGACGCCAAATGTGCATTTGGCGATTTTGATTGAATCTCCTCAATCGACCCGAAGCGATGTCCTCGGAGAGGTCTTTTGAGCTTAGAAAATAGCCAGAAGTCACACAAAGATAAATCAGGCGAAAAAAGTAGCTGCGGGACAATTTTGGTCGAGTTAGAACACATAGAACAGGGGCAGTATGAGAGGGCGCATTATCATGTTGCAAGAACCATGAGTTGTCAGCCCATAGTTCTGGCCTCTTTTTACGCATAGCTTCGCGCAAACGACGCATATCGCTCAAAAAATATTCCTTGTTAACAGTTTGGTCGGTCGGAAGGAATTCATAATGAACTACAACACGATAATCCAAAAAAACTGTCAACATGACCTTGATTTTTGAGCGAATTTGACGCGATTTTTTCGGTCTCGGCCCACCTTTTGCCGATATTCGCTCGATTGATCGGTAGTTTCCATGTCGTAAGCGTAGATCCAAGTCTCATCGCCCGTAATAATGCGTTTTATAATATCCTGATAGTCAGAAAACATTGTTTCACACACTTCCACGCGGAGCTTTTTTCGATGAAATTGACCGTTTTTTGGCACAAAAATCGCCAAATGCACATTTGGCGTCGTACAAAACTAATCGTAACTTAAACACTAATGAATATTTTAACGTATAATTTTGCACAGATGTTAATGATAGTAGTGCCAACCTAAAAGTACAAACATTTTTTCCGATTGGAATCCCAAAATTTTTTAAATTTAAAATTCCCGGTACTTTTTGCCCACAGTAGTAAGACCATTTTAATACCAAATTACTAAAACTAAGAATATTATTGTAAAAAATCTTAAGTTCTTAATATAAGAATACAAATTTTAGATCTTACATCTTTTTCGCTTAAAATAAGAACAAAAATCTTTTGAGACTTAGAATTCACAACTGGTTCTGGCATCTCAAAGATGACATTAGGCTTGGATCGCTGGTCAAGTCAGCACAACGATTTATGGTTTTAAAAATATACGAATTTATGATCTTAAAAATAAGAACTTGGTCTTAATTGAAATTTCTTAGAATCAAGATGTGTTTTCCCACTTTACCAAAGTTCTTAGTTCTGAAAACAAAATCTTGGTTTTAGATATCCTTTTTTTTATCAGTGTATCCACATCGGTTTCTTTTTTTATGCTGTTGTATACAACTTTTTAAGTGACCCTCCTTCTCACGCCTGGCTCATTGTTAATCGTCATCATAAATAAATCTATACAAAATATTTTTTCATGCACAATTTGTCGAGCATGTTACGAACCCCGTTCCCTTCCCTTCCCTCTCCCCTTCCAATGCAGGCAACCTTTTCAGTACAAACGATATATAATTTATATGTACATATAAATACTTTTTATATACAGATATATATTATTTTTTATGTTTTGTCGCCTGCCAAAATGATGGTCCCAACATCTTTCATTTTCAGTTTTGCCCCTCGGCCTACTTTCCTTCGGCTTTTCTCAGTTTCCATTCGGTGGACCCATTTTCACGTCATTTACACTTAAACAGCTTAGCGCCTATGGATACAGCTCCGTTGTATGTGTGTGTGTGTGTGTGTGTATGTGTATTGAAAAAGTGAGTGAGAGAGAAGAAACAGGCAAAGGCAAATTATGTACACGATGATGCCAGTTGATGATGCTGATTATAGACGCCTCCGTCTCCGTCTCCGCCTCCGTCTCCACCTCTTCTCCTACATCTTCCTAGTCCACCCAAAAGTCCCTCATTCAGCGCATCCACCTCCCCCCAATTCCTTTAGGTTATTAAACTTTATTGCCGTTTGGCATTTTGTTCCGCAGGCGACGTTTATCAAGCATTAAACATCAAAAGCATTTAAGCCCATCGAAGTGCTTGCATTGCAGATGTGTCGTGAGTCGTGTCGTGACACGAAGTCGAATAACACGATGGATGGAAGAGAAAGGCATTACACGATCAATTCCTAATCTAATCTAATTTAATATTAATGCAAACTTAAAATTTCAAGCTATATTAAAAGGTCGTATATCTTAAACGTATTTATTATTTTTGGGTACTAAGCAGGGATTAAAACCGAAACGAATATGGGTTTCAGTTACGGTTTCGGTTATGTTCGTATTTAGGTTTTCGGTTATCGATTACGCAAAATCTTTGAATAAAGGTTTCGTAACGGTGAACCGGTTTTTGTATGTTTCGGTTTGGTTTCGGCTCACAAAAAACAATTTTTTTGCAAAATATTAATTATATTTATAATTTAAAAATAATAATTAAAAAGGCCTTACTTTCTGAATTCACACATTTATTTCACATATAAATCAAAATTAAAAATCAAAAATAAGTTACAAAACTAATAACAAAATATCAGAGATCGCAAACAAGACTTATGAGTCGGAAAAATTTTCGTTTTAAATTATTTTTAACTTGTTTTTAAAATTTTTATAATAAAAATGGAAAATAAAACATGCTTATTTGCAATTTTTAAAATAACGGTTAAAAATAAAACTTTTGTTAAATTTTTAGTAAAAATATTGGAAATAAAAATATATTTTTGGATGTATGAAAAACTAAAATTGACCCTTATAAATGAAACGGTTACTAAAAGTTTTTTTCGGCTTACGGAGTTTCGGTTTTAAGGTTTCGGTCAAATGAAAAGTTTCAGTAACGGTTTTAAATTTTAATCGGTTTTTACCGGTTAAAGGTTACGGTTTCGGTTAGGGCTTTAATCCCTGGAACTCAGTAAATAAAAAATTCTTTTTTATTATTTATTAAATGTCGCATACTTTTAATAATCAGGCTTCTTTCAATATCATTGATTATTCAGCTATTATCTTTCAAATTTATTAAAATTAAAAGAAACATGCTTTCCACTCATTTAAAATTAAATACAAAGCTCAAATTTAATTATTATTTCAAAACGTTTTTTATACTATACAAATATGAGTTGAAACTAACATTTTTGATGTAAATTTAAAAAAAAAGTTTGTTTTTTTTAGAATACCCTATATTAACATAGCATAACTATTACATTGCCATTTATTCAGATTATTCCCATGAGGTTTGGTTTTTGAAAGTCTTAACTTTTTTTTTTTTCGCTTGACAACTTTTCTATTGCTCTCATCTCTATTAGGGTTGCATATGAAAAGTGTAATCGCATCGATTTTAGCTTGCACCTAACACGTCTTTTGTTGTTTTTCCGTTGTTTTTATTGCTGTTGATTCTAAAACATAAATTTAATCATCGCTAATTCAAAGAAAACTAGAATTTGTATGACACTTTTCTTTAAAATAAAATAAAAATCAGAGTGTATTTTAATGAGCTGAATATACTTCTCAGTTGTTAGATTGTCTATTTTATACATTTTTTCAGGAAATATTTAAAATCTACTACAGTTTTTTATAGTACTAAATCTTTAATTAATTCTTGCATGTTTTTGGACACATTTGGCTAATTGAATTGCGAATACTCGGAATTGTTTGAGTGCTTGGCTCATTGGACAGCAGAAAATAAAAAAATAATAAACAAGTGAAAACCTGTTTAGCAAATTAAAATGAAATTAAAGTTCATTTGATGTGCAATTAAATGTTTCCTGCGTAAGCCAAAAGCCAAAAAAAAAAACCAAATGCTGACTCAGTCGTGGCTATAACTCCCCTTATTTTCTGCCCCCTCTCAACCCCCTTTTCGGAATGACCAAATTGTTTATTGTTTGTGTGTTGGCGTCATAAATAAATTTTGCAGTGCATTTAACGAATTGTGAATTGTCCGGGCCAGAAGCCGCCAAATGTTCAACTGTGCCAGAGGAGCTCATATTAACTGTAAAACACAACTGCAAATATGTGTGTGATAAAGAGGGAGAGAGGGAGAGAAGAGAGGGAAAATAAGCGAATGAGTGATAGAGAGCGAGTTTATGTGCGTTGCGTTTATCTGTTGATTTACAGCACGCGTGAGGCGTTGACCGTTATTATTTTGCCAGATACTCATTAAAAAACTGTTAAAAAAGGGTCATATAACATTGTGGAAATGAGCATCACAGACAGACGAATGTGTCTTGCGTCCAATAAGTCAAAAAAAAAAGCTCAACAAAAGATTTAAGAATATAAGATCAAATTGATAAGAGTCAATTTTATGATCTTTAAAAAATAAGTGAATATATATAAATTATAATTTATACTCGTATCTGCATACTAAACATCACATTTTTCATAACATCCCTCTTTCTTTAATAGTATGAACATGTTCATTAAGTGTTACTTAACTACTTTTAAAAATGTATTATGATTGATTGATAACTACGTTGACAAAACTAGTTATGTTAGAAACAAAAGCTGCAACACTGGCGCCATCTAGCGTATGCAGCGTGATGTATGAGCACAAATATAGGATATTTCTGAGTCAATCACTCTTAATTATCGCCCTACAACTTGTTGTTTTTGTTGTCGACGTTGATGAGTTGAAAATATGAAATTTAATGCGCTTGGAAAATTTATTCATAATTAAATATAAATTTATGCTCAGTTGTGGTTTAACACGGCGTACACACATCCACACCCACACACACACATGCACTCACTAGCACACCAGCACACCCACACAAACACGCACACACATATACAGAGACAGCTGCGCCTGCATTTTCTTTTGGCCGCAGCAAAAATCATTTGTCAACTCCATTTCTCCCTGTTCCCCTCCTTTCCTTGCCCCTTTCCCACCCTTGCTGTATTTTACACAATTCACTTAATCAACGTCATGATCATTAGGCAAAACATTTTTCCACAATTTTCGCAACGAATCTATCTAAATATATTTTACCTGAAACACATTTTACTTCTAATTTGAATTTAATTACCCCACAAATAATGCATATTTAATGGACCCAATTCGAATTGTGCATATATCATGTCATAAATATGTATATATACATACAACTGTATAAATTACCAACGTGTTTTTTAACAGCAATGACTGGCAAATACCCTGCAAAGAGCTGTTGAGGGGTGGCTCTATTCGATATTAAAAACTATACTTTATTTGTTAGACAAAAGCTTCAACTTAAATTTAATGAAGCATGACAAATACTCAAAGCTGGTTTGCTTTGTAGTGCTTTTAAAATCAATTAAAACTTACTTTAAAAACGTATAATTGAAAAAGAAAATTTAAACGAGAATAAAATTGCCAAAATTATACTTTTCACATTAAAATAACATATTTTTCAAAATGAATTAAGTCCAAGTGCTCTTTAAATTTATGTGAATCTTATAAAGAAACAAAGCTTATTGGTAAATGCACATTACAGCTATCTGTAAGCTACTAAGTCAATACCGGATCTTCAATAAAGCTCGAAAATGAAAAATGAACAATGAAGTTGTGATAAACAATGAAAAATGTTTACTTTATACTGAAAAAGTTGTTGTTTAAATGCTGTGCGTTAACTCTGTTACTTAATTACCAGCTGCTTAACAGAAACATAAATACATAAATAAATAAGTATATTATATATATATGGGCATTTCTCCAGAAATGTCAACCAAGCCTAAAAACGAAAAATTGCTCAAAAACTCACATTTTGTGCAATTATGTTCCAAAAATGTGTTCAAGTTATTTATTTAAGCAATATACGCTAGAAGAAATTCAATAGGATGAACAAATAGATTCTACATTGGAATAAATTCACTTTTTCCATATTTATGTCCATTTTCTTAAAAATTGATTTTTAAAATGGACCGTTTGTATTTTTTCGATTACACTAAGTAAAATAGTAAGATTGTATCATAAACCATTTTAATACATAGAAATATATTGAAAGTTTAATTTAAAACAAGTTTTTCGAGCTGTTTCGATATATTATTTAAAAAAAGAGAGACAGAAACAACAGAAATATTTTGTGGAAAAAAATGTCACGTGCGACATGTCGCATGCGACAGTGACTCAAATTACATTTAAAAAAAAACTACTTGATATTTTTAAATCAAACAAAAAGCATTTTTTAGATAAATTAATACATTACATTTCAAAATAAATAGCATCAAAATATACGTTCACGTTTTGCCGAAATCAATGCTAGAACTGGTCGCCGAAAAAACGACTTCTATCTGAGTCGCGTGCGAATGCCTTAGTTTTTTTAAATAATCTGGAAAACGAACAATTTCCCAAAATCCACTTTAGCACCAATTATAGTGCTAATCAATACCTATAAGTTTCTCCTTTTGTTTTAACAAAATAATGTTATGGCATATGTTTTATTTCACTTTGAATGCGTACGAATGTCGCATTCGACATGGGAGAATTACCCATATTTAATTTGATGTGAAAAAAATAACAAAATTTCTTTTTAAAATAAATTTAAAAGTCTGCTTTCGAATATATAGAAAATGTAGAAGATGTTAGTTTGTATATCAAAAGGTCTTTTACTTAACAGCTGCTTTACATTACAGTCAACTGTTATTAAAGGTCTCCTTAAAGTGTGCTATGTAAATGTAAAAACATCGCCAGTGCACTATAGGTCAAATGGACCCTTTTTGTGATATAAATTAATAACTCGAAGGTTTTTTTAGTTTTCCGTGTAAAGTTTTTTTGATACCATTCTAGATTGAATTTGGAAATAGTTTTGAAAAAATAGGCGTGACACTGCCCATCAACGCCCCTAAAAAATATATATACAAAAAAATATTAATTTTTTTTTTTTTAATAAATATTAAAGTAATGTTTTTTTTATATTTTCTAAGTATATTTCAAATTTTTTGTTTTTTATTTCAAATTTTTAGAAGCATTTTTTGGATTTTATTTTCGGATAGTAGTTAGCCTGTAACTAAAAAATCTATTAGGGTGTTCATTTTAATCTAGCAGGGTTGCAGATTGAAATCGTTGCAAGCTTGCTACGAGAGCAGCGCATTATGTGGAAAGCGTTGAACATAACCACAGTGGGCTGTTTTTTGTTTACATTTTGTTGAATATGTTCAACGCTTTCCACATAATGCGCTGCTCTCGTAGCAAGCTTGCAACGATTTCAATCTGCAACTCTGCTAGAGTAAAATGAACACCCTATATGTTTTATTGTTGTCTGTGTGTCGTAATATCAATAACATCGATATACCATTTAAATTAACGTTCAACAGCATCCACTCCATCAGTTTTTCCTTTATTTTTCCGTTGTGCTTCAAGTAGACCGGCATTGCTTACATATAGGTTATGTGCTAAAAAGTTAAATTTTGGGAGAAGTGACAAAAAGTGACACGTAAACTTACTGGTATGAGTTCACAAGGAATTACTCTACAATATGTATATAGTCACTTTGCTGACAAGTGCTGACATTTTTTTAAAACTCTTCCCAAATAATTATTTTTGAAAGCGTCACTTTATGGACACATACTACAGACAACACGAACAATACCAACAGCATAGATCTACCAACATAATGTTAAAACCACATTGATCACTATTCATCACAATTTGTATTCAAAATTTTAAATTTAAAGAAACTAGAGCCACTTGAACTTCAATCAAAATATTTGCACAATTTATAAACTGCACGTTTAACAGCTGTTAACTTAACATTTGAATGCAATGTAAACATTTCTAGTATGCAACATTAAAATTCAATGTATTCCTAATAGGAATGTAAGAAAAGTTTTTTAATTTGAATACTGTTACAAAACTAGTTTATATCAGAAAAAGGGTCCATTTGACCTATAGTGCAGTGGCTAAAACTTGATTGTAAAATGGCAATTGGCAGGCAATCAAGAGAAACGTTGCATAATTCTATTCACACGTTTCATAGATTAAATCATTGCAAATTCTCGCGGCGAATGGCAACCCTGGTATCTGATCCTGCTGCCTGTTAGACTGTTAGCCATTTACCAAAAACCCATTGCAATTACGTATGCAAAAAAATAAAAAAAAGTGGATAATAAAAAGAAAAACGAAACGTGCCAATACCAAATGAATGGAAATGCCAAAGCCAAATGGCAGAGAAATGCTAGAGGTAGTCCGCGAGAAAGAAAGAGAGAGAATGGGATACAGTGAAAGAGATGGAGAGATAGAACAAGGCGATATGCGGAACATATTTGAGCCGCAAAGTTGTTGTCAGTGCTTTTAAACAATTTGGGGCCGCTTTCGGGCTGGCTAACAGTCCGTCCGTCCGATTGGCTGCTGGCTGAATGGCTAAAAAGGCTGCCTGGATGGCTCGCTGGATGGTCGACTGTTTGTTTTAGCCACATGACACATGGCGGGCATAAATCTTGCATGCGGCGTATGGCAAATGAATGCGCCAATAACTCAATAAAAAACAACAATGAAAAAAAAGAAAAAATGTAAAACGTTGCTTGCTCTTTTACTATATGAGTATATACATATGTACATGTGTGTGTGACGACGTTATGACCAAAAATGGCAGCGTTGCAGCTGCTGCTTCCGGCTCGACAGAAGCGGCGACCAATGCGCTGGCTGTCTGACAATTGACTTCCGTTTTAAATTTTGTACAACTTCCGGGCGCGTCAACGTCATCAGCAGCTGCTGCAGCAGCAGCTGAGGCAGCCACAGCCTCTGCAACATTTGCGATTTCATTTTTGACCGCAACAAAAAAAGAGTACAAAAAAATCGACCCAAAAATAAAAAGAAAAACTATGCAAAGGAAGATGCCAACAAATTGCGACACAAATGGTTTCGCGTCCTTGACAAAGGTGCCAGCAAATATGACAAAAAGTTCTCGGCATGCAACTCAATGAGCTGCCCCCAGCACTTTCCACCTCTCCCTTCCCCACTGCAATATCCAGCATAAACAAAAATGGGATGAAAAAAACAATGCAAGAGCCAAAAACCCTAATAAACAAACAGCTCGACTCGTCCGGACTTGTCTTGGAATTATAAAAATGTGTGCGGCACAAGTTGAAGCTTGTTTTTGTTTTTGCATACCCTGTAGCCATAAAGTGTGTAAACAAGTGTATCACTGACTTATGTGAAAGCATGTAACAGATGTGATCTAAAGTAAATCAAGAGAACAAATAATTTAAACCATCTAGAGTAATGTATTTTTTGATCAAGTATTTTCAGCCACAGAATTGTTTATGCCCTCTAGACCAATTAGTTGCATGGGGTATACTTATTTCAAGCCAGCTCATATGTGAGTGACTTGTCAACCGCAATCCCCCAACCCAAAATTAGACATAGAGACAGCTGTAAATGTAAAGAGTCAAAACTAGAGTTTATTATCTCAACGGGTATAAAAACTAAAGTCATCATATAAACTTAATGCAAATTGTTTTATGTAAGCAATAGAGTTGTTTACGACACGACCGTAACGAAGTGTGGTAACTCTGGGTACAGAAATTTGTTTTTCTCATAACTCGTAAATCTGCAGCAGTATGCAAGTTTTTTTATATTTGTAGGATTAACTGCGCACTTGAAGAGCCATTTCTAGTAGTTTGAAGCTCATGAAACATTTAAGGCAAGTACATATCTGTTTGTGGAATGTGCTTAAGTTATTGAAAAGTATTGCATGAGTAGCATAAATAATTCTTTTAAGTTTTGCTGAGAGAACTCATATTTAGTCTAAGCTTATTACAATTTTGAGTAGCGCTTAGAAATTTTTATTTTTAATCTGTTGAAGAGTGATTAAAAACCAGAGGAGTTTCTGTACCCGTTGGGCGCCAAATTGTGGAAGTTACTGTATATAACAGAATATAGGTATGTGAAACCTTTGCTAAAGTGATGATTAAGTAAAAAGTTAAATAAATTTCATTATATATATGTAATTGATTAGTCTAGCTTAAAAATGGCTTATCTTAAAGTTAAATTCTGCACACGTTGTGCGCCAAATTGGATGAATAACGATAAAAACATCTGTAAATAACGGTTAGATTTCTAAAACTTAAGTACAATTGATAGCTGAATCGTTATATCGATTAAATTAAGACAATTTGGTTGACAAATCCGGTTTTTTCGTTTGTGCTGATTTAATAATAAAATTGTTTCTTTGCTTGTAAGATAAAGTAATTTCTTATGTCAAATCATTTGGGATGACGAAAACCCTTTGTCAATTTGCTGGGCATCTTGTAGTTCATCTCTGTGTCGACTTCAGTCGCATTTCAAGTTGATTCAGATGGCCGCTGTTGATGCTGCTGCTGTTGTTGTTTGTTGCTGGCTGCAGTTTGGGGCATAAAACAAAGGCGCGCCAAATGCAAACAATGACAAAATGGCAACGCCAGCAGCAGAGGTCGCCAAGTGTTGGCATCGTTGGCCGACAGACGGACAGACGGACGGAGAGACAGACAACGTCGAAAAGTGGAAAAACAAGTCGCGCCATCACACAACCCACCTCCAATCTCTTCCTATTCTACAATTTCAATTCGTTCGCCTGCTTCGCCTCGTTGTCTGTCCTTTTCGGGCGGCTCTTTTAGCCATTGTGGCCAGACCGAAACGAGGTCGGCGCCGCAGCGTTGCCATATTTTTGTTTTGCGCGTCTTGTTTTTAATTTTATTTGCGCTCGCTCCACTTGAAATACATTGTGCTGCCCCAGTCCCAGTCTCTCTTTTAGCTGCCCCAAAACCGAATAAAAAATAAGTGAAAAAAATATGAAAAATAAAACTAAAAAATGAAAGCGAACCCAATGTGCAAGCCATGTCGACCCGGCCAGGCTTCGAAATTGTGTCACATGGCAGCTCCCGGGCTGCTCACAGGCCAGGGCCAGTCAAAGACAGTAGCGGTAGCGTTGACTAATATGCACTTAGATTTAGTTTGAGTCCACCAAACGACTCCCCTCCCCGCACCATTCCTCATTGAAATTGGAAGGAAGAGCGAGAAATACAAAAAAAAAAATTATTGTGGCATTCGCCGAGAGCGCGCGCGTTTTGCTCTCTTCTCTTCTCTTCTCTTCCTTTATTCCCCTCACCAAAAATAAAAGTGGGACATTGCAATTGCAACGGTAACGGTAAAGGCAAAGGCAATGGTTTTACTATCCTTTCTCCTTTTTCATCATCCTCTCTCTCTGTCTCTTTCCCTGCGCCGCTTTCAGGCTTTGCCAGAGCGCTTCTTGATTTATGCTTTGACCTTTTCCGCAGGCAGCACTTTTTCCATTTTTGAGCTTAATTAGCGCCCTTCGCTGCAAATGACATTAGCGGGTTAATTAGACTTGCATTGCACACACACACACCAACACACACCAACACACACATACACACACCAACACACACCGACAAACACACTCGCTTATCAATGTGTGTCAACGTGGCAAGGCTAATGAGCCAAGGGACTCAAGTCTGTTTTGCCCGGCTGCGGTTTTCTAGCTTCTGCCACGCCCTAATTAATTTGATATCGTCACATGCGATTTGATCTGCAAGTGCAGCTATTGCCTCAAGCTGCAGCTACCTTGTGGCATGTGGCAGTTGCCATGCATTTGCCGCTTCACTTGCTCAGATGTAATGCAATACCCTGTAAAATATTCAACATATAACTAAGATACTTGAATTTTGAAAATTTGAAAACATTGAATAATATTTCTCGAATTAAGTATGCGACAGAAATAGGGATTGTTTTTATGACCTCCATTAAAAATGAACTAAAAAGGGTATTATGGCTTTACAGATCATTTTTTTTCCAAATTTTTGCTACGCCTCTTTCCGCCTCTGTAAATCCACACGAAAAGTTTTCAAGATTAGATTAGATTCGAATTTTTTTTGCTAATTAACGTTAACAACTATTTTTACCTATCATCTTACTAAATCTTGACTAGTAGCGGGTATCCTATAGTCGAGAGCTCGACTATAGCATTTCCCAGTTGTTTATAATTATATTTTGTTTGATAGTTAAAAGGACTTGGATAAACATACGTTTTTCGCTTATTTAGTTCGTTTACCTATTTAAATTGTCAAAGTTTTTGATATCGTTCGAATTTCTTGATTTTATTATTAAACTAATTAGCGATATCTTTTATATCTTAATTCTTTTTGAGTATCTTTCCATCTATTGACCAGTTTTCTAAAACGTTTTTTCGATAGTTTTTGAAGCTCCAACCAGGATTTTTTATATTTTGTTCTATATTTTTTTTAGCTATGTGATAATAAAAAAGGGTTGAGCTATTATTATTGCAATAAATTCCATTGCTATATCGATAGTTACTTTATTTTTTGCAACTGTTTTGAAGCTGTTGCTATTTTCTTCTAGCTCTTCTTTGGCCTTAATCTTTCCCCTGTTTTAATTTAGTTTATCTCAGTATCTGACTTGCTTTGCTCGCTTACTTTATCAATCACATGCCTAAGTTGCAAACTATTCCGAGAGAAGACAAAAGTTTCACTAATTTGCAACACTTAACTACACTTTAATTAAGTTGAAAAGAAAAAAGAAGACAACAAATATTCAGTTGCAAGTTGCAATAGAATTTTTTAAAGAAATCTTAATCCTCTGCTGCAATTGAAATAATTAGAAAAATGAAAACTGAATGAAACTCGAAACGGGAGCAGGAAATGAAAACAATTAGAAAAAACAGCCAAGGAAATGGAATATTGTTGGAAAGAGATAGAGAGACAGAGAGAGAGAGAAAGGGAACACATAACGGAACTTTGTTTGTGATGGATGCTGTTAACAAATGCATATTGATAACTGCCACAAAATGGGGCGCAACGCAAATTACGAGAATGTTGCAAATATTTGAACAAAATGTCAGCTCAGTTTGCCGGGTTGTGTTTCGTGTGTGTGTGTGTCTGAGTATGTGTGTGTGCTTTTGTGTGTTACCAGGCGAAAATTTTAACCAAAAATTCAACAAGAGGATTTTGCTGCCCCCCCTTGAAATGCCCAAAAAACAACGAGAAATGTTGCAGTGTGTAGTGGCAACAGTTGTTGTATTTCTGTAGTGGCAGCAAATATTTATTTTGGCCTGCTTTGTTGTTGGCCAATTGGTGTCCCCACCTGACCGATCGGCAGGACCTTCAATAAAATGAAAATGGCCAAGTATTTTGGCTCATAAATCAAACTAGCAACTGGGCCAAGCATTTGACAATGCTCTCTCCCCTTTTGTGCCCCTCTATCTTTCTCTTTCTCTCTTTTACACTTTCTCTGTATGCCTTTCTCTTTTGCACTACATGAACCAGTTTGCAAGTCGATTGTCCTTGCAGAGCTGGTAACACAAAAAAAAAGGAGACACATTTCATTGTCTCGACATGTTGATTTCGGATATTTTCTAATCGCATCAGACGCCGCATTCTCTCTTTTTATCTTCCGTTCAACAACACCTCTCGTTACCCCCTGCCCCGTCGCCTCCGTTCCCTTCTGGAAACTGACACATGACAGGCTGCTGGAAATTGAAAATTGATATGGCAACGCCGCTTTTGGCCTCTTTGTTGGCCCTTATCGGCGCGTCTGTGTCGCGTTTTTCTAAAACATTACCATGCACTTACGGACGAGGCACTAAACGAGCGCAAATAATAATGACAATGCCAGCTGCCAGCTGTCAGGCACACTGGTTACAAGTCTATGAAACTTCAATGAAAAATTACCGTGCTGTAAGTTAATGAAATAATTTATAGTTGGAGAAGGCGAGATTTAAAAGAAAATGAAAATAAAAGCTGAACTCGTTTGCTTAGTAGAAATATTTTCGTCAAAATTTGATCAACGCTAAAGAATTTAGATGAAAAAGCTGAAAACAGAATAGCGAAAATAAATTGTCTTGAGTCGATAATGAAGAAGAAACAATGTGAAGAATTTTAAATAGAAAAAAATCAACTTGCAGAAGACGATAAGATAAAATCAGTGTAAAAATGAAGAAAAAAAGAACATCATAATTTGGAAACAGATAAAGTATAAAAATAAATTTAATTAGGTTACAAATGAATTAATGTGATGTATTGTAAAAAATAATTGATTTGAGAAATGCGTATAAAATTTGTGGGACGAAACTTTAAAGAAAATTGAGTGATGTAGACAGAAAAGTTAGTATAATTTGTTTTTTTTTTTGAAAAGTTCTTTAAATTGTATGTATGATTCCACCGAAAAGTGATTTCTTACGAGTATATCACTTCCAAACTGATTGAAGATCATGCGTGGCACTTGATTAATTTTTTTTATTAGTCTTTAAGTTCGATGATTTTGGACATACTGTGCACCTCTGATGTTGGCAATGTCGGCAATGCCGTACAACTCTTTTCGTTTCCTCTCAACATGCGATTGTTCGCCTCGCAGTTGCCCATGTTGCATGTTGCAACCCGACCCCAAGAGTTGCCCCTTCCATCCGTACCTCTTTCTCTTTCCTTCTTGTTTCATCAGCCCATCTGCATATGTGTGTGTGTGTGTTCTGTGTGTGTGTGTGTGAGCGCTGCCATTTATTCGCGCTTTCTCGTATTCCGTATGGCAGCCGTGTTGATGTTACCCTTGGAGCTCTGCCTTCTGTTTTTTTTTTTATTCTAAAATACCCTGTACTCAAAGAAACTTAGTGTATTACATACAGATGAGACAGCTACACATCCATTAAACAAGGCTGCAAGCCAAAGAATTTATCTTCGGTTCGCGAAACGTTTTGTAAAACCCTTGAACCTAATTCAATACTAGCAAAATATTTTTATTATTTTAAGTATTTCTTAATTTTGTTAATAAATTTAATTTTCAAAAAAGAAAGATGAAATTGTTTTAAATTACTAAACTAATTTTATAATTGAAATATATATTTTTTTATATTTGAAGTCTTGTGCGATATTAGACAAGTTTGAAATCTCTGTTTAAATTCAATTTCGAACCGAAGTTTTTATTTAAGAATGAGGTTCGATTTTTTTTGCGGCTTTTCGGGGTTCGATTGGAAACCGGTTTCAAACCTTGATGTTATCAGTATGAATAGTTGCACATGTAAGACAATAACAAAGTCACTAACATCTAGAAATATCCTGTAATTTTCGATTTAACTGAAATTTCAGCAGATGAATTATTTCCTGAAAATGTATACAGAAGGACAGTTGGGTAACTTTTTAAAAATAGCTAAGGCCACAAACATCAATCTATACCCTGTAATTTTTTGTAAACTCAAACTAAAGTAAGTTTTCTACGTATGCTGATTATTTAACTAATACAAAATTTATTAAAGTAAAAGTTAAGCAATTTTAAAAAAGACAGGGTAACTGTTAGTCGTTCATTTGGCGGTTTGTAGTGCCATTTTTTTCGCCTGCTGTCGCTGCTGCTTCATCTGACATGATTTCCGCATGTCGTTTGAGCTTTATTTTTTTTCTTCTTCCACACTTTTTTTTTTGTTGCTCGCTGCTTCTGGGCTTGTTTTTCTAGCTTTTGGCTTATTTTTGCCCTTTCGTGTGCTCAATTTCGTGCAGAGAAAAAGAAGAAGGAAAGAAAAAGTCGAAGTGGAAGAAGCAACAAAAGTAAACTTGTAGAAGAGAATGTCAGTTTATTTTGATGTCTCTGCATGGTTTTCCTGTGGCGCGAAAAATGTTTTCTGCCCAGGCAACCGGCGACGTCTCTAAGTTCCAACTCCTGACTGCGAATCTCCCCACCAAATGCCCCCACCGATCCCCCTCTCCAACTAGTATACTATTTTTTTGACTTGGTTCTGCATTGATATCGCTGACGAAATTGAGAATTATTATGTTTAAACGTGTGCCGTCAACGGTTTCAGTCTTTTTGTTGGGCTTCTTATATCGCAATGCTATCCCGCCATGTGAGTGACATCTGCCAACTGAACAACTACAACAACAACTGTTACTGCAAACAATTTTTGCTTGGAATCGTTTTGCCTGATGCTTGATGCTTGATGGCTGCCATCTGCAGTTGCATCCAACGGTTGCAGACGTTTGTTGCACTCAAATTAGATTGCCTGCTGCCTGCTGCTTTTGCTACGGCTTTAATGTTAGCATCAAGTATAATATTCAACATACATACTTACCCACATACACGCGCTTACACTGAAAAAAGAGGAAAGTATAAACGCTCTTGAGAGCAAACATATTTTGGATTTATTCTTTTTTAATTTTTTTTTAAGAAAACAATTTTTTACACTATTTACAATCGGCCTTAGCTGAATACCATTTTCCGAAGAATAGTCAAGTTATGGAGATATTCGACTTATAGAGTATTTTTCTAAGTTTATTAATTTTACTGCCGCTTATTTAGCTCGAGTTAGAGAGAAATTCGAGTTTAAGAAGAAGAGCTATGGAAGCTCAACTGTATTTGAATTCTTATTTTAAAATTTTACCTGTAGTAAGAATTGGAGTTCTTTTAAGAATCTATTTGCATTTTTTTCCTTAAAAAATATCTTTAAAACATTCGAACATTTCATAATTTCCAATTTTCATGGGAAATGTAATTTGGGATCTAATGTGATCTTATAATATTTTTTTAAATATGAGTTCATTTTTTATCAGTATATATTTTTTGAAAGTTTTGAATTTTAGCGCTTGGTTTAAGCTTTGCATTTAAAAAGCTTTTATTACCGATTTTCGATGTCCTTTCGATAATTGTTTGATTTTGGAACTTACATTGAATAATTCGCACTTTTCTAAATCTTGAGGCTTTAGTTTTTATATTAAATCAGATTTATTCTAAAATTTGCACTCTAAATCAACAATTTAAATGTCATGCGATGGCGTTTAAGATAGTTATGTTTACAGCGAAAAAAACTGCAAAAAGTTTTTTTCAATATAGGCATATATACTAATATATAGCAGATATTTTTCAAATAGATACTTATGTATTTAACCCAGTTTGTCTTTCATATTATAAAAATGCTTTAAAAAAATTAAACAACAAAAAATGAAAAGTTGTACACGGCTCGTATTTCTAACTAGTATTTATAGCGGTGTTTATTTTCATTTTTTATATGCAGCTGCTAATAAACTTCAAATGCTTGACAACTAGATGCCATATACAGTAGATTTGGATGTGTGTGTGTGTGGGGGCAAGTGACAGTTATTAAAACAAGTTGCAAGTCTGAGCTTCAATTTGCACATGGGTACAATCAATATGATTGGGCAAAAGGGGGAGAAACCAGGAGAGTTCCATGGATTGTGAATGGGAAGAGGAGGGGAAGTGGGTGCAGTATGTAGAGGGAGGGAGAAAGGGAGGAAGGTTATGGAGGTTACGCCTAGTAGTAAAGTCAATGCCATATGTGCTATCTGTGCAGCAGTTGCTGCTGCTGCTGCTGCTTCTTCTACTTGGCACTATTTAAGCACACATTTATATGCATATATACATATATACAAAAGGCTCTTTGTTAAGCACACACACAACACACACACACACACATGAAACACACACGTTGCGAGTGACTCTGACATACTGCCAAAGGCTAATGAAGGCAAAGGACCAAGGGACAGAAGCAAAAGCAAAAGCAGCAACAGAAACAGAAACAGCGACAGCGACAGAGGGCAACTGGCAACGGGTCTAGGACTCCAGAAATAAGGACTTTGAGGACTTCAGGACTAAAGGACTCACAATTTGGATGCACATTGCACTTCAGTTCAGTCAGCTGCTCATATGCCTAGCATGTTGAATGTTGACAACTAACAAACAGACTAACTAAACAAATACACTAAAACAGCCGGCAAAAGTGCAAAAGCGCTACAACAACAGCAACAACAACAACAACTACAGCTACAAAGAACAAGTACAACAAAAAAATGTAAATCACTGCGGACGGCAGTCCGCGCTAGTGACGAAAGCAGCACGAAGGGTGCGAAGGCGACTAGCATATATACACAGGAAGAATGGAAAATTTGCTTATGACTGTCCGATCAGGTCGA
>JBAMBJ010002151.1:0-71716 GCA_037043495.1 Drosophila recens | reverse complement strand
CACATTTTGACAATCAAATATTGCAATTTTAAAATTTCTGATGTCTTATTCAAAAATTTCTGATATCCCATAAAAAAAACCTCTTTACGAGGTAAAAGTCTAGTGACGAAAACATTTTCATGCCCCAAAATTTCTGATATCAAATTTTGTGACGAATAATATTAAGTTTTACACATAAATTATTTTAATCAAAATTTTTGCATTCGGCACTGCGCAAAACAGTGAGTTTTATTTGGTCTGAAGAATTGAGAGTGGGAATAGGACAGCAGCAGCAAAGTGTCATAGCACCCAGAGTTTAAAAGTGCTGATAGCTTTTGCGCTGGGCATGTGTGTTTGTAAAGGGGACCAGTGTTGCCAGACAACTTGTTATAGCTTGTACAAACAATAATCAAAGTTGACAAAGCTATACTGTCAAAAAATATTGCAATTTCAAAATTTCTGATGTCTTATTCAAAAATTTCTGATATCCCATAAAAAAAACCTCTTTACGAGGTAAAAGTCTAGTGACGAAAACATTTTCATGCCCCAAAATTTCTGATATCCAATTTTGTGACGAATATTAAGTTTTACATATAAATTATTTAAAACAAAACTTTTGCATTCGGCACTGCGCAAAACAGTGATACATTTTAGCGCAATGTGCCGAGTGCAAAAATTTTGTTTTAAATAATTTATATGTAAAACTTAATATTCGTCACAAAATTGGATATCAGAAATTTTGGGGCATGAAAATGTTTTCGTCACTAGACTTTTACCTCGTAAAGAGGTTTTTTTTATGGGATTTTAAATACAGATAAAGTGGTAAAATAATATTTAACTACATAAAACACACTTATTACACATATTAAATAAGCTCATTATATGTGTAATACCAAATATTGATCATTTAAAGATATTGTGAAAATGAATTAAAAATTTATTTTTTGGGTACCTGTATATTTTTTAATCGAGAATTTTTTCACCATGATTTTATCGCTAAAGCTACTTGGAATAACAGGATCTTCATTTTGCTATATGTATCAGATAGGAAAATTTGATTGCAGGACAACATGAACAAAAAATCTTAAAAAGTGGTTAACATTTGGTATTGTTGACATATTGACCCAAAACACCACCAAAACTACCATCCAAAACTTGTAGCGCAAACTGTTTCAAGCAACTTTGTCGAAGAAATTTTGCAAAAAAACTAACACCTCACAAGTTAGAGACCGAAGAAGAATGTCCTTTTTCCTAAAAAATAGCTAACTTGGTAAAAAACTTCACGAAAAAAAGTTGTATGAAACCATCATTGTAACTCAAAAAACTAATGATGCAGTTCGATTCGTAGGACGTTTTGCGCTTCGGTTTGTCGTAATGGATCCACTTTTCATCGCTAGTCACAATGCGATGCAAAAATCCTGCATTTTTGGGGGTTAAGGAGCTGTTCACAAGCCTTTCAGTCGCCTTTCGACGTCGCGCGGCTTCAGATCGTATGGTACCCATTTTTCTTGCTTTTGAATCAATCCCATGGCTTTCAAGCGTTTGCTGACTGTCGACTCACGCTTTCCCAATAATTCTGACAACTCCTGATGCGTTTGGCATTGGTCCACATTGAGCAGTGATTCTAGTTCTTCGTCTTCGAACTTTTTTGGTTGACCCGGTCGTTGCACGTAAAGCGCTGTTCTCGCAGCAAGCTTGCAACGTTTTCAGCCTGCAACGCTGCTAGGGTCAAGCGAAAACCCTAAATGATTTTGAATGATGACTTGGGTATGAAAATTCTAGCCGCAAGATAAGTGCTGCGTTTGCTCACAATCGACCACAAACGCAATCGAAGGATTGTTTGGCGTTGCTCAGCCGCAATACAATACGCCAGAAACAAAGCAGCAAAACAGTGAGTTTTTTGGGCGAATTGACGCCAAAACAGCCCAATTTGGTTTGTATAATCCATATTAATATTAATTAATATTTTTCCCAGCTATTGGGCCTATTCAATGACGATTTGTAGAAAAAGCGACCACATTTGCCAAAAAATGAAATGGTGCACGCATGTGAAGTCTCCATGGCCAAATTTCATGAATTGCGATACGGATTGCTCTGCCTTTCTACGGACTTAACGCCGAATGATCCCTCTTTCCAAACTTAAAGAGATGGCTCGGCGGAAAGAGTTTGGTTCCAATAACAAAATCATCTCACAAACAAAAACTTTTTTAAGGAGAGATAAAAGAACTGGGGTAAGTCGAAAAGGTGTACAGAGCGCAAAGGAGACAATGTCGATTTTTTTCATTTGCTGACGCTACTGTTTTCCCAATATTTTTACCACTTTGTCGCTGTACCGCTTCTAGTACTTCGCAGATTTTTTTTTATTATAGTAAAAAACTTCTTTAGTCGCTTGAAGTAATGATCGAGATACGAGATCTGTTCTCTGTGTCGTCAATATTGACATTCTTTCTAAGCTTATCTTCTGTATTTGCACCGTTGACTTCGAAAACTCGACATTCTTTAATTTTTCGGTAATCACCTAGATTAAAAAGAAGCCATTGAAGATTTAGCTTTAAAAAAAAACCAACTGCATTACCAATTCATTGTGGTAATGACTCGTACATAATGCATTGATATAAAATAAGCTCATTATCCTGCCAGATATAGTTTTTACTTCAGTTTATTTGAAATGGCAAATTAGTTTTGCTCATATTCAGCTGGTTTATTTCTAAAGAGTGTACTAGCTGCGTTTTTAATCGCTTTAGATGATCAGCCGACAAAACAAACAGATGACACTACAAATCTCTTTAAATTTGGGTGCTGAGAGGTGGGAATTGGACGCAGTTCGCCTTCTGTCTACCGCAGTGGTCGCATGTTTGACACCGTCTTTAATATTTTTGCCATATTCGGCTTTGTTTTTTATAAAGTTACTCACAACATTTTCGCTTCTTTCAAGTTTTTGAGAGATTTTACGATGACCAAGACTACTTTCATGATAGGCCTCTATTTGGCCTCTTTTGTTGTTGACAATTGCTCTCCGCGACTCCTTTTTTTATTTAATATAAACAAAATATGTTAAATTATAATATGTTAAATTAAAAAAAAGTTGTGTCGTTATATTGCCGACTTTCATTTCAGCTGAACAGAGTTGTTCCTAATTAACTACTTTTTTAATGGATTTGTCATTTCATTGGCATTAAAAAAGCAGTGCTAATAAAAATACATTTCAGTAGGCATTAAACAAAATTACTGCTAATGAAATTAAATTTAACTAGCATTGTCCGTGATATAGCCATGTCCGTCTGTCCCTGTCCGTCGTCCGTGTAAACGAAAGGATCTCAGAGATGGTAAGAGCTAGGACCACCAAATTTGGAATGAAGACTCCCTATAATGCCATGCAGAACAAGTTTATGTTAAAATTTTGCCACCCCCACTGTGAGGGGCGTAATTCATAAAAAACTGACAGAACCTTTTATTTTGGCTTTTAAGTTATTTTTTTTATATCAACGGATGTGGAATCATGCCCAGAAGCTAATCACCAACTTTCATCCCGATTGGGCCATAAATAGTGAAGGTATTAACAATTTTGTCCGAGGTATTTTAATGGCAATTCTATTAATATAATAGAATTAATGGTCAATTAATTCATTTTACATTTCCTCTGCAAGAATGTTTATCGAATTTGTCATCTTCAATCCAAGTTGCGGCGTGGCGGAAGTGTTAAGTGCTCGGCAAGCGAAACGGGAGACCGAGGTTCGAGCCCCGGTTCTGTCGATGCAAATGATTTTTAATTATTATTTTTTATTATTATTTTTTTATTATTATTTTTTTATTATTATTTTTTTATTATTTTTATTTTTTTATTTTTATTTTCTTAATTTTAAAATTGGTTTAAATCACTTATCTTATAGTACATGTATGTAGCTGCCACAAAAACGATAGGTCGATATTTGAGGATAAGTACGAGAATTGCATGTGCATCTAATCTTCGGCATGCCGAAGCCTAGGCCCAGGGTATATTACTGTCGAGTGCACTCGACTGATCCGCTTGTTTTAATTACCATTGTTATTATTTTTTTTTTATTAAAAAATATTTGAAATATTTAGATAAATTGAAATAAAACGTAGAAAAATGTAGAAATTGTTTTTCCGATCCTTTTCGCGATATTTATACGATATTTTTATACGACAGTTTAACATATATCAGGCATGCCACATAAATCTCTTTCACTTGAGTTTCACGTCAATTTCATTTCTCCGTGCCACAGTCTCAATCACCTGCACAATTTTTGGTGAAACGAAATCATCGCTCAATTCACTGGCATCCGATGCCATGAGAATAATGTCACATTTTTTGTCCGAATTTTTGAATTTGGAGTTGTCGAGTAACTTTTTTTGTTTGCCGCGCCAATAACTTTTAAATTTTTTTAAGCTATGCAAAATCAATTATTATATAAATAAATTGAATAATGTAAATTAAATAAGAAATAAAATAAAAATTGTATATTCTGCAATGGTAAACTTAAAACAGTTGCTAAACAAACCCTTGGGAAATTTAATCTGAGAAGGGGCCAACCCTAGCAGCCTAGTACGAAAAGGTTGATGAACATGCTAAAAAACCTAAATCACACGAATTTCTGTGGCACGGAGAAATTTTCGAAGTGGAATTGCTTTTTTCTGAAATCACTTTCACTAGTGTTTTTTGTGGCATGCCTGTATATGTATTTTTGATAACGTCGTTGTGACGCCTAAAAGTATGCAGTAAATAATCAGAATTTAATCTGAGTCCTTTTTAGTTGACGAGGCATTTGGCTACCTAGAGAGTAAATTAACGCACTATAAATTACAATATTACAATTGCATAAGATTTAAGAGGTGAAAACAATTTATTTTCACATTTATCAAACCAATAATTTATCAGACTGTATTTTTGAAAACTATCCATTTATTTGGTGTCTGTGAATATCGATTTGCTTGGACCAGTCCACAGTGGTTGCGCTTGTATGGGACAGCGGCCAAAAATACTTCCCGCTGAGATATCGTAATGATATTTTCACCAAAATTCTATAAAAATGTTAAGAGCAAAGGCTAAAAAAATTGGAAAAATGGGGGCGGCGCTTACTTACTTAGCTTTTCACATACAAGGAAACCCTAGCCAAATTTTGTAAAAAAGAGGGAAAATACAATTTTTAAGATTCAGTTTTGTAATTATTTGCATTAATTTATAAAATAGCTCTTGGGTAATAGTTAATAAAAAGCTTTAAGTTTAATAAATCATGGAAATAAAGCAAAATTCAAATTGACAATTAATCCGATTGTTTGGGAAAAAAAAATAAAAATCAATTAAGATCATTTTATGTCATCTATGTTATAAGGTCGTTAAGTTACTTTGATTCTTCGCTGCTTCGAAGTTCTCTCTGCCCTTAGTAGTATCTAGGGCATATTTATTAAACTTTTTAATTTAATAATATATCCTGATGCCAAAGATTTCAATAACGTTGCACAACGTTGGATAAAGTGTTCACTGTTTCCTGTGAACACAACGAAAAAACAAGATTTTGAGCAAGAGGAAGGCTTGATTTAAAGCTTCTATAACAACGCATAGTTCAAGTCAGTAGTTAAACATTATTTCTTAGAATCTAAATTGATTAACTTACATGACACAAAAAGTCTCATTGGAGGATTTTGGAGGGAAAACAACTATACAGGCGTGCCACAGAAATCGCAAGCGAATTAGAATTCAGCAGAAAGCATTTCCGCACGGAAATTTCCTCGAGAGATTTTTTTTTTTTTTGCATTTTCACCAACTTTTCCGAAGAAGGCTGCTAAGGGTTGAAACCTTCTCAAATTGAATGACCCAAGGGTTTGTTTAGCAACTCTTTTAGGTTTTTCATAGCAGAACAATAAGTTTTTCGTTTTTTCTTATTTAATTTATATAATTTAATTCATTTATATAATAATTTACTTTGTTTAGCTACAAAAAATTTAAAAGCAATTGGCGCGTGAAAATAAAAGTAACTCGACAACTCTAGTGACTGTCTGCCATTAGTCTGGCAACTCTTCGTGACAAATTGCACAAAAAGTTAAGGGTTTTTTCGGTAAAACTCGATTTACCTAAAAAGAGCTTTTTTTTATTGCTTTATTTAAAAAAAACAAAAGTTGTTCCATATACACTGCGCGTCATCAGGCTAGCACACCCTTTTGAGTTTGTAGTTTTGGCTCAATTGTTCCCCTATCGTTAACATATTGGTATCAATAGAAAGGTTACTTAAATTCCGTTTGAATGATTTAAAACTTTCCTTAACCCATTAAGTACCCTTCGAAAATTCCGAATTTATGTAAAAGTCAATTTTCGAAACTTTTTTCTCGATTTTTTACCAAAAATTTTTTGATGCAAAAAAATTCTTTAAACAATTTAAGGAGAGACTGCAAAAAAAATTTTTCAAAAATATTTTTGCTAGTATTTTTTTTAATTTTTTGAAAATTGCTAAAAATTACCATTTTAACCCCTTTTTCCTACTTTTTACATAAAAAGTGCCTTTTTAGCAATTTTCAAAAAATTATAAAAAATACTAGCAAAAATATTTTTGAAAAATTTTTTTTGCAGTCACTACTTAAATTGTTTAAAGAATTTTTTTGCATCAAAAAATTTTTGGTAAAAAATCGAGGAAAAAAGTTTCGAAAATTGACTTTTACATAAATTCGAAATTTTCGAAGGGTACTTAATGGGTTAAGGAAAGTTTTATATCATTCAAACGGAATTTAAGTGACCTTTCCATTGATACCAATATGTTAACGATAGGGGAACAATTGAGCCAAAACTACAAACTCAAAAGGGTGTGCTAACCTGATGACGCGCAGTGTACGTATATATTTAAAATACCTTACTTCGAATTCTGGCTAAGAAATGTGGCATCGCTGCCCCTGACTTCGAAAATCGAAATCAAACTAGGTGGCAGCATCGGACGCCAGCGGATTTACAGCTAGTTTATTTCGCGTAAAATTATTCTGCGAATTGACCTGTGGCACAGCGAAATGAAATTGAGGTGAAATTCAAGAGAAAGCGATTTCTGTGGCATCCCTGATAAGCTTACTTTAAAATCATTTTTATGAATGGCAAAACACAAAAAAGGAGCACTAGTTTTTTCAATGCTAAATAAAATGTAATGAGTAAGTAAAAAGTAAACTCTGCAGGTGAACCTATTTAGCTGAACCTATTCAAGTCTTATAGGCAATTTACACTGAGACCCCTATGGGGCCGTAACAAAAAAAAGCCGGTATAAGGCCCGTAAGTAGGCCTTTACCATACAAAATTTGACAGTTAGGTTTAAATATGAAGGCTCTACGGCGTGCCGGTATTTGATACCGGCGTCATTACCGGCCTACTTTTGATCAAATAGGTAACAACTCTGGCTAAAATTGATAGGAAATCGATTTGCCGCCACAAAAAGACTGAGGGCTCGAATTTTAAAAATGAGCACTATACGCAGAAAGGCTCAAAGAATACAACTAAACACTTGTAACTCCGGACATATTAAAATAAAGCAATAGGATTAAAAAAGATTATTTGATATTATTTGTTTCTCCTCATTCAAAATATCCGCCAGTATCCCCTATGCAGATTTTAAAATTCTGGTTGGTTTATTTGTGATAAGTGATATTTGTTTTCTATACAAAAAAATACGTTAAACGCAACATAGTTAGGGGTGACTTCAAATTGGCAAAGGAAATGTTGGTCACAAACTGGGTCGTTCCTATAAAGCAGCTATCGGCACGGCCCTATCTCGAGCGCATAGGAAATTCTCGTGGCGACTGCGCTGCCGCTCACGTACGATCACGTATGCGTCGCTGCTGCGATTTCTTTCTGTTACGTCGCTGTTATTCCGCTGTTAGGCGAACAAAAATGCACACTAACGCAATGCAAACACATGAATGTGTTTGTGCCGACCACTGTTATAAAGCATCATTTAACCAATTTAGCACCACCATAAATCACTTTCAAGCCGCCAATGTCCGGCTAATGCTTTGATTTACTCGCACGAGCATCATTGTCTTTGTGGCACTAATTTTTCCATCCATTTCATGAATTTTCCTATTTTTTTGGTTTAATTTATAATAGAAGCAATTTCACAATTTGACACTTCGACGTCAAAATATCGGTTTTTATTACCGGCCTACCAGTGTAAACGACTTTCGCCGTAAGCTAAAGCTTTTTGATTACCGGTCTCAGTGTAAATTGCCTATTAGTATCCCTTCTTGCTGCTCACGCTGCAATACCAAAATAATACCATGCTGTCTCTTTCGATGCTATTCTTGAAGAGGACAGAAAAACAAGAATACAGTTTAATATCTAGACCAATTATAAAAAAGTTTTGATACATATTAAGACAAAATTTTAACTTTGACTTTTTTTATTTTTGACCTATGGGAGGAACCACTGTGCATTTGTGAGAGGTGATAAATAAAAATGGTTGCCAGACTGTTAAAAGTATCTAACGAAATAAGGTCACACTGAAGATGGTATTGGTATAGGTGGCTCTATGATTACAGTTCCCGATCTGCCAAAATTAGAACTTTCATTTAAATAGCTAGGGTTCCCTTAGGAAAGATTTTTAATCCAAATAAAGAGATACAAATTATTTTAAATGATTAAATTTATTTTTTACAGTGGCAAAAGCATTTAAAAGACAAGAGTTAGAAAGGATGACACCAAACGCATGCGCGCCAACGAAATACAGATAATGCTTGCTATATACAAAACAGCTGTTCATTGAAATTTAACTCATTGAACTGGGGACTTAACACAAATGTGACAACAGAAACTTAAAAGGTTCACTCACTTGCTACAGTGTAATATAATTATCACTTATCATAGTCTCTAAATATTAAATATAATATTAGTATCATACAAGTTACGCAAAAAATATCATAAAAAATCCTAAAACTGATACTTTTACGTGCGTGTTGCGTATCGTATTTGCAACTTTTGCTGCCACAAACTGAGCGACAGATGACTCATCACTGCGGACGGCAGTCCGCGCTAGTGACGAAAGCAGCACGAAGTGTGCGAAAGCGACTAGCATATATACACAGGAAGAATGGAAAATTTGCTATGACCGTCCGATCGGGTCGAGTTATATACCGATCGAAAGGTATTAATTTACCTTACAAATGTACATACTAATACTTTTGGAATCTCACCTGGTTCGTGAGATAAACAGCTGTAAGTGGGAGGGAAAAAATTTAAATTATTGGAGCAAATGGGGCCGGTGGAGCCTTTTTTATTTTTATTTTTATTTACTATTCTTATCAAAAATACGCGTCGAATGACACCTTGATCATCAAAATCCGATCACTGGTTCAGAAGATAATTATTGTTGAAATTTTTGGTGCCCTTCGCAAAACGAGATGAAAAGTCAGTCTGTCTGTTTGTTTGTTTGTCTGTTTGTTAGTATCAAATCGTTGATTTAGCTTAAAAGTTTGAATGAGGACTTGTTCCCGATCAAAAATCTAGAAACGTTTGTTCTACGACTTTTTCGAAAAATCGCTAGTTTAGCGGGAAATCGCTAAAAACCGCTAAAATTAAAAGCCCCCATAGTGTTCAAACCATAGAAGCTACAGATATGATCTATATGTCTATATATTTTCTAAAGTACACAGGTAAAAAGCTACAGGTGAAATAAGGTAATTTTTTCAACCTTTTGGCGGTTTTCGAGAAAACGCCGCTAACGATTTTTTTTCATTTTCAATATGTTCGAGCTTGTAAAATTTCGCGTTAATTAAATGTATATATGTTTAACTTTGAATTGGAAGAGGATCCGTTTGTCTGTTTGGATCAAATCTTTCTTATAGCGTAGAAGTTTGAGTGAGGACTTGTTCCCGATCAAAAATCTAGAAACGTTTGTTCTACATTTTCGAAAAATCGCTAGCTTAGCGGGAAATCGCTAAAAACCGCTAAAATTGAAACCCCCATAGCATTTAAACGATAGAAGCTGCAGATGCGATCTATATATCGTTGAAAAGGTATTTCGAAGGGCTCTTAGGCATGTATATATGCAATATGTGCACTGCTTGCAGCCAGAGTTGAAGAGTGCTGATAACTTTTGCGCTGGGCATGTGTGCTTGTAAAGGGGACCAGTGTTGCCAGACAGTTTGTTTTAACTATAAAAGCAAAAAACAAAGTTGACAAAGCTATACTGTCAAAAAATATTGCAATTTCAAAATTTTTGTTATCTTATTCAAAAATTTCTGATATCCCATAAAAAAACCTCTTTTCGAGGTAAAAGTCTAGTGACGAAAACATTTTCATGCCCCATAATTTCTGATATTCAATTTTGTGACGAATAATATTAATTTTTACACATAAATTATTTTAAACAAAATTTTTGCATTCGGCACTGCGCAAAACAGTAAGTTTTTTTTGCTATGAAGAATTGAGACATTTTAGCGCAATGCTCTGAGTGCCAAAATTTTGTTTAAAATAATTTATATGTAAAAATTAATATTATTCGTCACATAATTGAATATCAGAAATTTTGGGGCTTGAAAATGTTTTCGTCACTAGACTTTTACCTCGAAAAGAGGTTTTTTTATGGTATTACTATCATTTGCAGATCTGAAAACAGACGTTTTGCACGTTTGAAATCCGTAAAACTATTATTTTCTAAATCATAAATGAAATGTTGGTCCACTGGATGCGCAAGCGTACTGATTGCCGCAGATAAAACATATCATTATTGCCATTACAGTAAGATCGGTACATAATTTTTAGGGTTGCTGTTAATGTTGAAGTTGAATTCGATATTGGATATTGGATATTGCTTTAAACTTAAATCATTTAAAAACAACCTTTTTTCTGACAATGAAGACAAAAAGTTATGCTTAAAAATTCTTGAAAAAATATATTTTTCAGAACAATATTGCATACAAGAGGAGAATTGATCTTTATAATTGTGCAATGCAAACGGAATCAGTGTTGCCAGACAGTTTGCTTTTGCTTGTAAAAATGTGTTTAAATTTGGTGTGTTTTTGCAACGCACTACGCTTTAATGTGTTTTTATTCTCATTATTATCTTGACTTAACTTTTGACAAAGGTATTTAAAATTTCTGATATCTTATTCCAATGCACGAAAATGGCATTTTGATGAACCGATCTTAATACTGTATGGGAGAAAGTTACAGAGAATTAACTTACCTTTAGTTTAAGTGCTTGCTTGGCCAAATCGAATTAGTAAAAATGGAAATATACTCAAAAGTGTTGGTGTAACCTCGAAAGTTTGAAAAAATTTAAATATTTCGAAGACGGTTCCATAAAAAAAATTGTAAATGCCATTTTCGTGTTTAAAAGGCCAAAGTCCATAAGAAAAAAATACTTTGATTCACTTTGCATTTTGGCTGTAAGCTAGTGATATTGTTCGTCACAAAATCAGATATCAGAAATCTTAGAGCATAAAAATGTTTTCGTCACTATATTATATTTTTTTTCTTTTAAAACACGTCTTGTCACTTCAATTCGCTTGTGCAAAGAGATAATTCAGAACAAGTAGTTCCCCGGAAATAACTTACTATATATGTTGCCAGATCCCTAATGAGCAGAGCGCTTTTGCTTACACGACACAACAATCGATATCAAAAGATAGATGTAATTTTTCCAAACATTTTCCATTGACTTTTTAGCCTGTCTATCAAGTCCATCGTCTCTCATTAAATAAATACCAACTCGAGATCGAGCAAAGTCACACATAGTACAAGAACAAGTATCTCCTGGCACCGATCTTGATGATCTTGGTATTTTCCAGTCGGAATAATAAAGTAACTGAAGGCATCTTTTAAATTCGTGTTTTTAAAAATTGTACATTCACTGCAAACAACATTAGGAAGGCTTGAATCTTCAAAATTGGTTTGAACTATGTATGTTTTTTAATGTTTTCTTTCTCGATTTTTTTTAATGAGCTCTGGCGCAATCTATAAAAATTTTTATCATGACTTAAATAATTAATTTCACTATTTTTTAAGTTATCACTACTTGCATGTTAACATAGCAAAAATGTTTGTTGATATCTTTCAGCGCTCCCGTGATCACCTTTAAAAACATGTATTGAGATGTGAGATCAACTACATACAACAGCGCCAACAGTGAAACATGGTGGTGGGGAGTAATGGTGTGGGGCTGCATGTCGGCTGCTGGCGTCGGCGAGCTGGTGTTTATTGAGGGAATAATGAACAAACACATTTATATGGATATCCTCAAGGAAAACCTAAAAAAAAGTGCCGAAAAGCTTAGCCCACCAGAAAACTTAACTTTTCAACAGGACAACGATCCTAAACATACGGCTCACGATGTCAAAATGTGGCTTGCCTATAACGTGGCACACGTTTTGCCACACCCCCCGCAGTCACCAGACCTCAATCCAATCGAGCATCTTTGGGATGAGCTCGACAGAAAGGTCAAGAAACGGGCCATTTCTACAAAAAATGAGCTTAAAAAGGCTTTACTTGAGGAATGCCAGAATATTGGCGTGGACACAACTAAAAAATTAGTTTCTTCCATGCCAAGACGCTTAGAAGCTGTGATAATTCAAAAAGGCTTGCCAACAAAATACTAATATCTTATATTTTTAAGTTTTTTATAGTTAATAAGTTAAGTGTGCCAAAACTTTTGTGCAGGGAAAAAGTTACCTTTTTTTGTTTTTAAAATAAAATAAAATAATTTAAACATAATTTAAAAATTTTTTTTCCTGATTTTGGTAGTAAATTATTAAGTTTGTCAAGGAAAAATGCGTTGCTTATGAATATGTTAGCGATATCGGCGCAAATTAGCCAAATTCGGGCCTACCGGGCTTCGGGCTTTTTGCTTAGGCCCGGGCCCGCACGAAAAAAGCCCATTTTCGATTTTCATGCACGAAGCCCGGTGATTTTTTGAAGAGGCCCGCGGGACACGAAGCCCGGCCCGGCCCGTGCCCATCTCTAGTTCAAACCATAGAAGCTACAGATATGATCTATATGTCTATATATTTTCTAAAGTACACAGGTTAAAAGCTACAGGTGAAATAAGGTAATTTTTTCAACCTTTTGGCGGTTTTCGAGAAAACGCCGCTAACGATTTTTTTTCATTTTCAATATGTTCGAGCTTGTAAAATTTCGCGTTAATTAAATATATATATGTTTAACTTTGAATTGGAAGAGGATCCGTTTGTCTGTTTGGATCAAATCTTTCTTATAGCGTAGAAGTTTGAGTGAGGACTTGTTCCCGATCAAAAATCTAGAAACGTTTGTTCTACATTTTCGAAAAATCGCTAGCTTAGCGGGAAATCGCTAAAAACCGCTAAAATTGAAACCCCCATAGCATTTAAACGATAGAAGCTGCAGATGCGATCTATATATCGTTGAAAAGGTATTTCGAAGGGCTCTTAGGCATGTACATATGCAGTATGTGCACTGCTTGCAGCCAGAGTTGAAGAGTGCTGATAACTTTTGCGCTGGGCATGTGTGCTTGTAAAGGGGACCAGTGTTGCCAGACAGTTTGTTTTAACTATAAAAGCAAAAAACAAAGTTGACAAAGCTATACTGTCAAAAAATATTGCAATTTCAAAATTTTTGTTATCTTATTCAAAAATTTCTGATATCCCATAAAAAAACCTCTTTTCGAGGTAAAAGTCTAGTGACGAAAACATTTTCATGCCCCATAATTTCTGATATTCAATTTTGTGACGAATAATATTAATTTTTACACATAAATTATTTTAAACAAAATTTTTGCATTCGGCACTGCGCAAAACAGTAAGTTTTTTTTGCTATGAAGAATTGAGACATTTTAGCGCAATGCTCTGAGTGCCAAAATTTTGTTTAAAATAATTTATATGTAAAAATTAATATTATTCGTCACATAATTGAATATCAGAAATTTTGGGGCTTGAAAATGTTTTCGTCACTAGACTTTTACCTCGAAAAGAGGTTTTTTTATGGTATTACTATCATTTGCAGATCTGAAAACAGACGTTTTGCACGTTTGAAATCCGTAAAACTATTATTTTCTAAATCATAAATGAAATGTTGGTCCACTGGATGCGCAAGCGTACTGATTGCCGCAGATAAAACATATCATTATTGCCATTACAGTAAGATCGGTACATAATTTTTAGGGTTGCTGTTAATGTTGAAGTTGAATTCGATATTGGATATTGGATATTGCTTTAAACTTAAATCATTTAAAAACAACCTTTTTTCTGACAATGAAGACAAAAAGTTATGCTTAAAAATTCTTGAAAAAATATATTTTTCAGAACAATATTGCATACAAGAGGAGAATTGATCTTTATAATTGTGCAATGCAAACGGAATCAGTGTTGCCAGACAGTTTGCTTTTGCTTGTAAAAATGTGTTTAAATTTGGTGTGTTTTTGCAACGCACTACGCTTTAATGTGTTTTTATTCTCATTATTATCTTGACTTAACTTTTGACAAAGGTATTTAAAATTTCTGATATCTTATTCCAATGCACGAAAATGGCATTTTGCTGAACCGATCTTAATACTGTATGGGAGAAAGTTAAAGAGAATTAACTTACCTTTAGTTTAAGTGCTTGCTTGGCCAAATCGAATAAGTAAAAATGGAAATATACTCAAAAGTGTTGGTGTAACCTCGAAAGTTTGAAAAAATTTAAATATTTCGAAGACGGTTCCATAAAAAAAATTGTAAATGCCATTTTCGTGTTTAAAAGGCCAAAGTCCATAAGAAAAAAATACTTTGATTCACTTTGCATTTTGGCTGTAAGCTAGTGATATTGTTCGTCACAAAATCAGATATCAGAAATCTTAGAGCATAAAAATGTTTTCGTCACTATATTATATTTTTTTTCTTTTAAAACACGTCTTGTCACTTCAATTCGCTTGTGCAAAGAGATAATTCAGAACAAGTAGTTCCCCGGAAATAACTTACTATATATGTTGCCAGATCCCTAATGAGCAGAGCGCTTTTGCTTACACGACACAACAATCGATATCAAAAGATAGATGTACTTTTTCCAAACATTTTCCATTGACTTTTTAGCCTGTCTATCAAGTCCATCGTCTCTCATTAAATAAATACCAACTCGAGATCGAGCAAAGTCACACATAGTACAAGAACAAGTATCTCCTGGCACCGATCTTGATGATCTTGGTATTTTCCAGTCGGAATAATAAAGTAACTGAAGGCATCTTTTAAATTCGTGTTTTTAAAAATTGTACATTCACTGCAAACAACATTAGGAAGGCTTGAATCTTCAAAATTGGTTTGAACTATGTATGTTTTTTAATGTTTTCTTTCTCGATTTTTTTTAATGAGCTCTGGCGCAATCTATAAAAATTTTTATCATGACTTAAATAATTAATTTCACTATTTTTTAAGTTATCACTACTTGCATGTTAACATAGCAAAAATGTTTGTTGATATCTTTCAGCGCTCCCGTGATCACCTTTAAAAACATGTATTGAGATGTGAGATCAACTACATACAACAGCGCCAACAGTGAAACATGGTGGTGGGGAGTAATGGTGTGGGGCTGCATGTCGGCTGCTGGCGTCGGCGAGCTGGTGTTTATTGAGGGAATAATGAACAAACACATTTATATGGATATCCTCAAGGAAAACCTAAAAAAAAGTGCCGAAAAGCTTAGCCCACCAGAAAACTTAACTTTTCAACAGGACAACGATCCTAAACATACGGCTCACGATGTCAAAATGTGGCTTGCCTATAACGTGGCACACGTTTTGCCACACCCCCCGCAGTCACCAGACCTCAATCCAATCGAGCATCTTTGGGATGAGCTCGACAGAAAGGTCAAGAAACGGGCCATTTCTACAAAAAATGAGCTTAAAAAGGCTTTACTTGAGGAATGCCAGAATATTGGCGTGGACACAACTAAAAAATTAGTTTCTTCCATGCCAAGACGCTTAGAAGCTGTGATAATTCAAAAAGGCTTGCCAACAAAATACTAATATCTTATATTTTTAAGTTTTTTATAGTTAATAAGTTAAGTGTGCCAAAACTTTTGTGCAGGGAAAAAGTTACCTTTTTTTGTTTTTAAAATAAAATAAAATAATTTAAACATAATTTAAAAATTTTTTTTCCTGATTTTGGTAGTAAATTATTAAGTTTGTCAAGGAAAAATGCGTTGCTTATGAATATGTTAGCGATATCGGCGCAAATTAGCCGCAAATGCAAAAACGCTTGCTGTGTCAATATTTATGTGTGCCTCTGTACATACAAGGGTGGTCAAAAGTATTTACACAACACTTAAAGTTAATTGTACTCGTATTTTGAGCTTACTTCATGTAAAGTTTGGTATCAATGGAAAGGTCTTTTGAATTCCTTTCAAATGATACCAAAACTTGTTTAATCCGTTAAGTACCCACTGATAAATTTGAATTTTGTAAAAGTCAATTTTTTTGACTTTTTTCCTGGGTCTCAAACAAAAAATGTATTGATGCAAAAAGTTTCTTCAAACAATTTAAATAGTGACTGCAAAAAAAAATTTTAAAAAATCTCTTTGCTAGTATTTTTTATAATTTTTTGAAAACTGCCAAAAAGGCACTTTTTGCAAGAAAATGAGGAAAATGGGCCTTTTTGGCAGTTTTCAAAAAATTATTAAAAATACTAGGGAAGAGATTTTTTAAAATTTTTTTTTGCAGTCACTATTTAAATTGTTTGAAGAAACTTTTTGCATCAAAACATTTTTTGTTTGAGACCCAGGAAAAAAGTCAAAAAAATTGACTTTTACAAAAACTCAAATTTATCAGTGGGTACTTAATGGGTTAAGGAAACTTTTGTATCATTTGAAAGGAATTCAAGAGACCTTTCCATTGATACCAAACTTTACATGAAGTAAGTTCAAATTACGAGTAGATTTAACGTTAAGTGTTGTGTAAATACTTTTGACCACCTCTGTATGTATGTACAGTGGCTCACAGCTTAAAGTATGCAGTGCATTTTTTAACTTCAAACCTAAAGATTTTCAAATATCGTTTACATTAAATTTCGTTTGAATTACACAAAACTTTCCTTAACCCATTAGGTACCCTTCGAAAATTTTCAATTTTTGTAAAAAGCTACTTTTTCAACTTTTTCCTCGAGTTTTTACAAAAAATATTTTGACGCAAAAAAATTCTTCAAACAATTCAAACAATTTGTAACCCAAAAATTTTTTTGTGCCTTCTAGTCCAATCATATTCAGGCAGACATAAAAAATTTCAGCTCGATGCAGTCATTTGTTTTCAGGTTTGGGAACAGATAATAGTTTGAGGTAGCCAAATTGGGAGAATAAGGTGGATGGGGAATCAATCAATCCGAAGTGGCTCGCGTTTGTGTTTTTGCTCCAAAGTCAGCCTGCGCGGAACCCAGCGGCAGGATAATTTTTTCACATGGAAAAACTTGCCAAAAATATGGCGTGTGCGCACAATACTTATCCTTGTATTTCATGTATTTTTTGGACATTTTCCTGAGCTGCCGCTGGGGAAAACCAATATTTTATGGTGTAATCTGAAAGAGCAATAGCCCTTTAATATTTATACAACTTTTCATTTGGTTCCGTCGCCGTTTTGTTTCTCAAAATATACTGTTTCATGAAAAACGAAAGTCGTTTTTTTCCATACTCAACATGATGCCAAAAAAGACAACAAAAATCAGCTCTCAAAAAAAAAACACATGACTGTATCGCGCTGAAATTTTTGTTGTCTGCCTAAATATGATTGAACTAGAAGGCAATTACAATTACAGCGCATTTTCCTGATTAAGGAGGTTACTTTTCACTCCACCTAGTACATACTACACGTATGAACACACACAAATATATTATATATAATATAATACTTAACTTAAATAATATGTATATCAAAGTATCTTTTAAATAAAAGTTTCTACAAAATAACATTTATTTACACTAAAATTAAATTATTTCAAAAACGGCTAAGGGGATTGTTTTTAATTTTGTAGAAAAATTATTCAAAAGTGTCATCAAATCAAAACCCCTAGAAAAATTAAAGGCGTGATTTTCTTTAAATAGAAATGTGTTCTAGTTTCTAAAAAATGACGGATTGAAGCCAACAAGTAAATCGAAGGTGCTATTTATCTTCATTTGAAATGTGTTCATGACCCCCGTGCGACACACAAGAGGACCGACTGTATTGCTAGTCGTCTTTCGCATTTTCCATTTCACAAACGGAAAGATTATAAAGACGTTTAAATATTTAATATAATTAAAGTGAATTAGCTTGACGTTATTGACTCACTACACATTTCGAAAAGCACTTAAATTCCAGAAATTGTGTTTAAAAACTCGTTCAGAATATGTAGGTTCAATCATTTAGCTCGTTCGCTTATCAAAATATAAACAAATTCACTTAAATTCTGCAAATGAACCACGATGAACAAGCCCCTGTGGGTTGACGAAGAAGGAAGTGTGACAGACCCCACAAAGTACATATGTACATACATATATTTGCCTGGGGAATATTTGCAGACTCATTAACTTCCTCGTTCATTTTCAAAACATCAATGTTGGAATTCAAGGGAAATGCACTTTTCTCTTTTTCTTGGTATATCGAAATCTCTCGATAACTGTTTTAGAGAGCCACACACGATCACAGCCCATGCTGTCATCCACGGTTGCCACTTGACGTTTTTGCGCCAAAACTGGCTCTTTTTTCTTGTTGGCGAAATGGCACATATTTTTCAAATTGGCTCTTTTTCATGAGCTCAGAATCAGTTATTTTGTTTTAGGTTGAAGTACACATTTTTTTCATTTAATTACATAATCACTAGATTAATATGAAAATGTGAACTGGCTCAATCTGATTTTTATAAGTGGCAAACGTAGATGACAGCACTTGCCACTTAAGCATAGTACGCTCTAGCCGAAAATATTTTTGCAAGGCCAAAACTTCATATAAAAAAAAGGGTTGCAAACATGCTCGAAATTATTTTGTAAGGCAATTTTTAAACGTATGTACGCTGTACCTAAATATGGGCAGCTCAGAAAATTTTCGGGGGTTTTACAACACTATTTGGTAAACAGATGGCATCTTTTTTTTGACCTTTCAAAACATCGATTGAATCGTTGTTTTGACTAGTCGAAATCTTTTTGAACAGAAATGGCGACCAACAAGCAGCAAAATTAGAGCCAAATTGAGATCTTGGAACACAAAGAGCCAATTAGACTGATTGAAGAGGTGCAACAGAGGCCAATATTGTGAGATTTGACCGACATAAAACATATTGATCCGATTTTTATAATAAATCATTTTTAATTTAATAATTAGGGTATTAGTCGCTGCCACTTCTCTCATCATGTCTATTTGGTAAATTTTCTCTATTTGTTGTGCTCAATGTTATTTATTTATTTGTTGTGCACACCTGACGCAACAGTGTGACCACAGCAGCATAAGACCAACAATCTCTCAACTTTTTTGTGATTTTTGGTATTATGCTGTAACACTGAAGTTTGTAAGGCCGGACTTCAAAACATCGAACATTTCCAAAATGTTTTCAGCTAGAGCGTACTACGCTTTAAAAAAAAATCAGATTGAGCCAAAAAAAAAATGAGCCAAATTCACTAGAAAAGAGCCAAAACCTCTTTTTTTCAGTTCATATTATTTTTGCATTTATTAAAAATAAAACATTTTTATTTCACAAACACTTTAAGCTATAACACATATTATCACGGTATTTATTTTCATATTAATCTTGTGATTATGTTAATTAATAAAATAAATGTGTACTTCAACCTAACAAAAAATAACTGATTCTGAACTCATGAAAAAAGAGCCAATTTGAAATATAAGTGCCATTGCGCCAACAAGAAAAGAAGGCAGTTTTGGCGCAAAAACACCAATTGTGGCAACCGTGCTGTCATCCCAAAAAATCAATATCGTTGATAATTCGATATGAAAAAAATATAATTTTTCTTGATATTTTTGACAAAAAAAAAAATTGGCACTAAGATGTATTGTCCTTTATTATATCCTGATCAATTTTAGCCTTTGTTTCGTGAAAAAAAGTGGCGGAAAAAGATGAAAAAACTAGAAAAAGATAACGCGCGATAATATCGCACAATTATATCGATATTGCTATTTTCGTTTTGAAAAAATTACACTTAAGAATATATCATCGCCTAAAAATATCTATCGGTATATCGATATATCAATATTCTATCAACACCCTAGTTTTGAATTCAGCAGCTCGTTATTGGGAAATAAAAGAAGCAAAATTGAAACGATACTGAGTGCACGCAATGTCTATATACAGCAGCAAAACGGGCACTACGCCCATGTCGAATAGATTTAGCCATGTGCATCGCGAAATTGCCAGAAAAGCTGCTGTTAAGAAGGTGCGCTGTTCAATGCTTGAAGGGAACGGTATCGTCGAGTCTGTGCGAGCTGCGCTACAGGAAAATGACTTTCATTTGATAAAGGAGATTACATACTTCATAAACATGGGTGATCTTTCTGATGAGGAGATTGTCACAATAATGCAAGATGCACAAAAAATAGTCAACATCCTCACAGCGAAATTTTGGAATCTTGTTAATGCACTTATTTGTGTCAAATGGAAGAAACGCAGCTGGGTTGCCATTCAGGCCTACTCCGAATTCACTGTCGAGCTTTTGGTTGGCCAAAGTGAGTATATTCCTCTTGGGATAGAAAATCTAATTTTGAACTGGATACCCAGATATCAGGAGTCTGGCAATTGGACAAATGGATCTCCCTCGAACCGAGTGCTCGCTGATTTGAACATTGTGCATGGAATACTCAATCGCATACTAACTGCGGTGCCAATGGCGTTTGACGTGGTAATCAATACAATTGAGGCCAAGTTTCCGTACTTTAAAAGGCCATGTCATTTCACCGTCTGCTATTTACACAATATTTTGTGGCTAATGAAATCCCAACCATTGTATGAGGAACTGCTGCTGAGGATGGTTTTGCAAAGACTGCTTATACTGGACGTGAATGCACCTCGTCAGGAGATTGAAGAACTCAGAGAGGAAATCGATGAAGATGAACCAGATGAAATATTTCAAATGGATGATATAAATACCTCTAAACGAGCCCAACCACTTGAACATCCCATTGGCCAAACATTGGATATTAGCCTTTTAAAGCTTTTTCAGTTTCTCGACGATAAATGCCGTCCACCTCCCAACTCCAATGATCAGCGTTTGGCGAAAAAACGATTTTTCAAGACTCTCATTCAAATATTCGATGACGTAGTATTCCCGGTTCACGACCCCCATCATGTTCAGTTTGTCATCTTTCACGTGTGCAGCATTCGTCCGGCATATGCGAAAGCCTTCCTTAGCTACCTCTGGCGGAAGGTGCAGAATCCAAACTGTTTTCCAGTAACGCGTCACGTGGCTGTTAGCTACATAGCCAGCTTTCTGGCTCGTGCCAAATTTGTGGAATTGAACACCATCACCTACTATCTTCAGAAGCTGAGTAACTGGGCCAACACCTACATAAACGATTCAGATGAGTTTAGCGGTAAAAGCTGTTCACTTAAGGCCAACATGGTATTCTTCTCCGTTTGCCAGGCCATGTTCTATTTGATTGCATTTCGTGCGCGCGATTTGACAAGTAATGTTAAAAATTTAAAACTGTTGAACAGCCTGCAGTTGTCCCGACTGGCCACGTGCCGTTTTAATCCACTCCGTTATTGTCTGCCGACGGTGGCCACAGCGTTTGCAGCTGTCACACGTGCGCATCAGTTGGCCTATTGTTACACTGTGTTGGAGCGCAATGCCCGCCGCAAGCTGTCTATCTTCGATGGCGATGAGGAGCTGAAGCCCGATGAAACGATTGATGCCTTATTTCCATTTGATCCCTACATTCTGCCACTATCGGGCGAATACATTGAGCCCAACTATTTAGTTTACAAGGTACATGATTTAAACGAGACGGCGGAGTATCTGGCAACTGAAACTATGCGTCAAAAGCGAGGCCATTCTGAATTGGTTGAGGAGGATGACTTCATTCCGGCCGACAAGCGACAGAAGCTAAGCGATCTGTCCAACAGCGAGCTGTTTGATAAGCAGTACTACTACGGCACCTCGCCAGGATTTGATCAATAATAATGTATTAACAATAAGTGTCTTACTTTCCGACAATTTTTGTATATCCTGCGCTCTTGGGCAAAATGGGCAAAAGAGGATCAAACTAAGATACTTAATTAAATTTATAATTTTGATTTGGAAATGAATAAATGCATTTTATATTTTTAACATTTTATTCAACCTTTAGTTTGAAAAACAAATTGGAGTTTTTTTTTATATATCTAAGCTCTAAGCCAAGCGCACAGATTATCAATTTGTTATTGTCTCTGAACATATTTGATTTACATCGGAATACTACCACTTAGGTCGGCAGTCCACGCTAGTGAGCAAAGCATAACGGTTGCTAAAGACGACTTCGTAGCAATCCTGAATCACTGACTGAGTAAGAATCATTGTGAAGGCCAAGCGGTTGAGCCTAAAAAAATTTAAATTTTCACACAGCATAGCTCGGACAATTTTTTCGCGGGAGGTCTAAGTTTAGGGAATTGCTTAGTATAAAAGACTTTTATGATGTCAAAGTCGGATTACTATATCATATAGCTGCCATAGGAACAATCGGATGCAAATTAGCCTATGGTATGAAAAACTTGTTTGTTTCCTAAGATATCTCATCCAAACTCACAGATTGTATGTTTTGGGACTGATTCAAGTCCTGATCAAATTTGGTCAAAATCGGACTACTATATTTTATAGCTGCCATAATAACAATCGGATGCAGGCTATCCTAGACTTTTGCCTTGTAAAGAGGGTGATTTTGAATTTATATTATAAAACATTTTCTGTAAAAACTCCGAAAAAGTAAATTCGTGCTGCCCGCTGTTTTAAATACTCCCAGCAATAAGACTTTGGAAAATGTCGGATTTGGCGGTAAATTACCAGATTTTACGGGAAAAGACTAATTTTGCGGGAGAAAGCCCGATGTGGCGAACAAAGTTTTGGCGAAAAAATAAAGTCCGATTTAGGCGAAAATGGCCTAATTGGATGACACAATCTGTGAGTAAGCTCAAAAATCAGTAAAGTTTTTCCATACAATTTACCCGTTCTAGTTTAAATTTGGCATAATAAATTTAAATTTTTCCCATCAAAGTTGTGTAAAACATTCAGCCCCTTAAGTCTTACTATCTGCACAATCATGAGTCATTAAGTCAGACATTCTGAAAAAAGAGTTTTAAATATGTATAATAGAGTGCATCAATTTTATTCACAAAAAATGGTAACCCATAATCGTAATCTACGGCCACCAATAAGATATTTTGTCCAAGAAATCATAGTTCTAAAAAGAATTGCGGGTCCGCGCTTTTCGATCTAAAAATGCTTTTTTTTTTAATTTAGATCTTGGGTGTTTATGGTCCGATCCTGACAAGCTTGGTATTAATTTTCTTGTTAGGACCAGAACTTCTAAAATTCCACAAAAACAAAGGACCAAATGAACTCAAAACATAATTTTCGTCCATGGAAGGACGATTTTCTGATTTGATAATATTTCAAAAAGATAGTCAGAATTAAAGCTAATTCTTCTCCAATTGCAGCTTGAACGATAGCCGGTAATCCAATATTTTATCTGGTTTTGACTCGATTGGGGATTCGATTAATTTTTGCGGTACTCCTGGGCTCTCACAACTGGGGTTTCCATGATGATGTTGCCTTGGATGCATCGGACTTGGCCCCGAGTGACTATTTTTTGTATCCAAGCTTTATGAAATCGCTCGGCGGGAAGAGATTTGGCTCCAATGATAAAATCATCTCACTAAAAAATAAGTTTTTTAAGGACTTCGTCAAAGCTTATTTTTTGAAAGAGGTAAAAGAGCTGGAGAAACCTTGGACGAAGTGTGTATAATTTTTGTAAACTAGCAAATTTGTAAATTTCTGCATTTACAGTTCTATTTATAAAATAAAACTATCCCACATTTTTTCTCCGACATGCATTGAGCTTGATGAAAACTAGACTGGACGTTTTAGACAATCTTTGTTATATATGGGCATTTCCAGAAAAAGGTCCACCACGACGAAAAACGTAAAATTGATTAAAAACTCACATCTTGTGAAATTTTCTCCCAAAAATGTATTCAAGTTATTTGTTTTATCAATATTTGTTTTTTATACGCTAGAAAAAATTCAATAGGATGAACATTTAGATTCTACATTGGAATAAATTCACTTTTTCCATATTTTTGCCTATTTTCTTAAAAATTGATTTTCAAAATGGACCGTTTGTATTTTAACGATTACACTAAGTCAGGGAGTAAGATTGTAACATAAACAATTTAAATATATAGAAAAATATTGAAAGTTTAATTTAAAACAGGTTCTAAGAGCTATATATCGGAATATAGAATAAAATTTGATGAACAAACTCTTGGAAAACCTAGGTGGAAATTACTAAGAAAACTTGTAAAATATATAAAACGGTAGTTACATATCAAAATTATTTCTAAAATGGAAAGCTGCATTATTTTATTATGGTTTAGGAGTATTTTCTTCCAAATTACTCGCCACATTTCGCAGACTTTCGCATTTGTCAAGATGAAGTCAAAAATGACTTTCATTTTTGGTCGCGTTCGCGATGCATTGTTTTCTATAAATAATTAAAAAACGACAGGTCTTCAAAGATTGTCTTTTATCACAAAAATAGAGTTGATAAAATGCATTAAACACTTGGGAAAACATTTTTGAAAATGTGAATTCTTGCCATTTCGTGCGAATGTCGAGTTCGCGATCCTGGAAATACCCATATGCTTTTTGGTATTACTCGTTTTCAAGCAACATCAACATACACTTTGAATTTTGATTCCTTGCTTGAAACGATAAGGTTCCACTGTCTAATGTTTATATGCAAAGTTGTAAGATAGAATTTTTCGTTAACCTTCAAGAATCATACAATTAACTGTTTTGCAAAGAAAGTGATGAAATCATAGACTATAGAAGCCTTATCCGATTGTTTTCATTTGCTGACTCTACTGTTTTCCCCAATATTTTTAGAACATTTGTCGCTGTACCTCTCACATTACTTCGCCGATTTTTCTTTACTAACGGCAAAAAAATTTCTTTTGTCGCTTGAAGTAATGTACGAGACTCGACCTTTTCTGTATTATTGGGAATGTTGACATTGTTTCTAAAACTGAATACTGTGTTTGCCGTCAAAAATATTTCATGTTTTTAGGAAATTTTTATCTCAAATTAAGGTAGCTATAAAAAACAGAGATAGTTTTTACTTCAGTTCTTTTTTTTAAATGGCAAATTCGTCTTGATGATATACAACAGATTTATTTCTTAATAATGGATATTTTTGAATATGGGGGAAAAAATTTTATTTCAATTTTTGATGCGTACTCTAACTTCTTATTTGTGAATCAGCTTAAAGGGAAGTCAGTAGAATGTGTCATAGGAGAGTTAAAAAAAACTTTTGATAGTTATGGTTATCCATCAAAATTAAAATGTGATAACAACCCTTTCAACTCGTTTATGTTTAAAAATTTCGCAAATGAGTTCAATATAATATTGCAGTTTTCAAGTCCAAGATACCCTCAGAGTAATGGGTTGGCTGAAAAGGGAGTAGCGATTGCAAAGAACATCTTAAAGCGATGTTCTGATATCAAAGACTATCAGTATAGAATTCTAGAGTATAATGCTACCCCAGTAGCAAGTTTGAATCTTGCCCCATGTGAATTGTTCCTTGGTAGAATGTGGAAAACAAAAATGCCAATTAAAAAATCCGAATTGTATCGCAATGAGATTGATGAACAGACAGTAATAAACAAAATCTTTGACAAAAAATCCACACAAAAATATTACTATAACATGCACTCAAGAAATTTACGTCCATTTAACATAGGTGATAAAGTCCAATTTAGAAAAAAAGCCAACGAATGGGCACATGGGGTAATTGATAAAAGAGTAAATGAAAGATCATATATTATAAAAGATGATCTCAATAACTTTTATAGAAGAAATAGAAGACTAATGAATAAGAGTGAAAGTAAAAACACTGACAATGAAGACTATCTTTATGAATGTATTCCTGTAAATAATAACAATCAAAAAAATGAATCTAAAGTTGCATCTGAAAGTGGAAATGGAACTGAAAATATTAATCTAAGTCAAACTGAGAATGAAACTGAAATTGTTAATTTAAGTCAAACTGAAATTGTTAATTTAAGTCAAACTGAAATTGTTAATTTAAGTCAAACTGAAAATTTTAATTTAAGTCAAACTGAAACTGATAATGTAAATCTTGAAATTGAAACTGATAATACTATTGTAAATGAAACTGAGCCAAATCTCACTGATGAATGAAACCCCAAACAGTTTCAGCTCAGATGAAGAATCAGAGCCTATATCTAATAATACTAAAGTATCTCGATCTGGTAGATCGATAAAACCTCCTAGTCGATATGGATGGGACTAAAATGTATTTATTAATTTATTTAAAAAAGAAAAAGCGTGTAATAATATCGATATTATACCATATTAATTGTATGAAATTAGATGTATTGATAGTTCGATATAACGATAGCATCGAAAACAGAGACGCTTTACTTTAGCAGCGATCGTGAATAAAGCAACACATACGTTTGAGCAAGAAAACTTAATCTTTTATTTAATTGCCAATCAGGCTTTTTACAATAGCTGCGTATGGCAAAATACTTTTTTTTTAAAAGTTCTAAATTTAAGTGACATGTAAAACTGCAAATATTGTTTTCTATTGTGTACTTAGTCTTAATTTGGGGGAGATAATACTTGACTTTGAGGCAGCCCTTGTCGACACTAGAATTGATTATGTGGTTATATGTATTGTATTGACTCAAATCCAAGCTAACGGATCATTACACGCGATGTAGAACGATAGCCAGTATCAAAGGCATGCTCGGCATCAAAAAAGGAGCAAAAAGCAACAATTGTGCTCACGAGATGAGGAAGAGTGACCTTGGTTGACTTGTCGTTGAATATTTTTTTTACTTTACCATATGTATAATTTAGTTATCTACAATTTTATTTTGTCTGTTTTATCTTTATTTTTCTAAGTATTTAATAATTGATCAGTCAGTGAATGCAACTAAAAGCACTGTTAAACAAATAATGAATTGTACGAGTAAATATAAATTAAATAGTAAATCTAAATCGAATAAAAAAGTATAATTAGGTATATAAGTATGTTATCGCGTAAGTTTTTTCATTGAGCTTTAATAATGCCGGTTCAGGCCATACAGAAAAGCTTTTTCCAGAATGAGCTTGTGGGTGGCTATGTTGTGGGAACCAATCCTTCCCAGATAGCTGCATCAAACACATCCTATAATAAAAAAAATTAAATGTAGAAAATGTTATTTATTAAGAAAAATAAAGCTTAAGTCAGTAATAAAGTTGTATCGTCAGCGTTTTCTCTTTCTTCATTTGATCCGCATATGTGAAATAGCATTTATTAATTTCTGACATTGTTATAATAAATCTAAAATTATCTATAGTTTTTTATGTCGTTTATTTTTTAGAACAGAGCCCAATGAATACAGAGTCTTATTGTCACAAACAATGTCTGTATGTTCGTATGAACGAATAAATGTCAGGGAATACAGTAAAAGCTTTGACATTTGGAAATCTGTGCTAATTTGCTGAAGCTTGATGAAAATAAAATGAAAATTATATAAATATAAGGCAAAATATCACTTTTTTCTTCTTTTTTTATGCATATCCTAAACAAAGACAGGTAAGTAATCGACCACAAGAAGACATCGACCAGAAGGCTTTTGGAGCTCCTCGAAAACACGTCCCAGCAACAAAGCACTCACTTGTTTAATAAATTTAAAAGTTGGAATTTTAATGTGAGGAACGAAGATCGCGGCAGACAGTGCTTTCTTGGATCAGCGTGGCGCAATCTGGTGGGACCTCCCAAACCCTGGCTTTGTGGTCCACGCTACCAAGAACAACACATTGGCCATGCAGCGCATCGATTCTTACGACTCATTAGAATTCGTTGTAGATTACGGTTTTGACAACCGCTTGAATTTGAAAGAAATTAATTTTTGCTCAATACAAATTGACCCACTCTAATATAGTACATAGAGTATGACTAATCAATTTTCAGATCGGTCGAATATTTTTCGAGATATGATATCTTTGCATATCTTTGTCCAACTTTGCCTGATGGAATTTGGGGATTCGGATTAAGCATAAATCTTGAATGCATTAACTTCTTCAATCGAATACTCGTCCAACGGTTTTTTATTCACCAAAATCGGATTTTGACATCACAATTTATTTTTTTTGTTTGACTGATATCTTCAAAATATCGGATTAAAACTTATTGGGTATTGTTGAATCTCCAATTTGGTTCGAATTACGCAAATATTTTTTTGTGACAAAGTTAATAGACCCCTTTACTTTTTTAAAGTACGGGGTCTAAAAATAATTCGGTTAAGGTCTAGAAGCAGTAGCCAGTCTCAAAAAAAAAAAAAAACACAGATAGAGGGCGATTTATGATGAATTTAGGTAAAAATATTTTTAGGGGGTCTCCACTAGTTTTTTTTTAATGCTTTTTAATAATACAAAAATTAACATATTATTGAAAACATTCACAAAACAACGATGCAAAAGCTCATTTTGCATTGAAAATTTTCAAATTTCAAAATTCAATAAAAAAAAACTAGTGGAGACCCCCTAAAAATATTTTTTACCTAAATTCATCATAAATCGCCCTCTTTCAGTTGGTTTTTTTTTTTTTTTTTTTTTGAGACTGGCTACTGCTTCTAGACCTTAACCGAATTATTTTTAGATCCCGTACTTTAAAAAAGTAAAGGGGTATATTAACTTTGTCACAAAAAAATATGTGCGTAACAGGCAGAAGGAGGCGTGGCAGACCCCATAAAGTATATATTCTTAATCAGCATCAACAGCCGAGTCGATTAAGCCATGTCCGTCTGTCTGTCAGTCCGTCTGTCCGTCTGTAAGAGCGCCTAGATTTCAGAGACTATAAGAACTAGAGGCACCAAGCTTGGTATGTAGGTTCGTCTATATTGCAAGCAGATCGAGTTTGTTTTAGATTTTGGATCGGACCACTATATCATATAGCTCCCATAGAAACAATCAGTTGAAAATCAGGTCTTAGTATGGAAAACTTTTTTGCTGTTTGAGATATTTCAACCAAACTGACAGAATATGCATAAAAGATGGTCCCATACATACTGACCAAATTTGGTTGGAATCGAACTACTATATCATATAGCTGCCGAAGGAACGATCAGTCCAAATAAAGTCTTAGTATGAAAATCTTTTTGTTGTTTGAGATATCTTTAAAATAAGTACGGGGTCGTCGACAGTCGAGTACCGCTCGACTGTAGCACCGCCGACTAGTTTTTGATGTTTTCTTTCTCGATTTTTTGAATGAGCTCTGGCGTGATCTATGAAAATTTTTATCATGGCTTAAATGATTCATTTCACTATTTTTTAGGTTATGACTACTTGCATGTTAACGCAGCAAAAATATTTGTTGATATCTGTCAACGCTCCCGTGATCACTTTTCAAAACATGTATTGAGATGTGAAAGCAACTACATATGTACATATATTTAACTGTATATATATATGTAAATATATTTAACACACATACATATGTATGTATGTGCTTACATATGAACACACATAAATATATTATGTATAATAAGGAAAACAAATAATTTCATTTATATATGTGTTTATTAGGGATATAATAATGTTTTTTTACAATTTTTTTTTGGGTATCTAGTTTAGAAAAAAAAAAATGAAGAGCCACACGTTTTTTCGCTGTTTTTTGAAAGAATTGTTATATTTAATGCCTACCTTACAGTCAAATTATATTTATTAATGAAAGAAAACTTTATTTTCTTTTGGAAAAAATTATTCTTTAACAAAAGAAATGTTTTTTTTGGAAAATTTAAATTTAGTTCGAAGTTCAGAAAAATTCACTCTCCTTCACCCACGCGAGACGCTTGGATAAAACTCATAGTAACACGAACTGAAGCAACTCAAAAAAAATTTTCACATGGTATTCCAACAGAAAATAGTGCAAAGAGAATGACCAATGAATAACAATCGACTTCGCTCAGGTACCGCTTTAACCAGGGATTAAAACCCTAACCGAAACCGTAACCTTTAACCGGTGAAAACCGATTGAAATTTAAAACCGTAACTGAAACCGTAACCGAAAAAAAATATTTTCATTTGACCGAAACCTTAAAACCGAAACTCTGTAAACCGAAATAACCGTTTAGTAACCGTTTCATTTATAAGGGTTCATTTCGGTTTTTAATAAATAATATAAGCATTATACAAATTGAAAAAAGTTGTATTTCTGATTGTTATTTTAAAAATTACAAATAAGAGCTATGGTGAAACTTTTAGATACAATTTTAAAAGAATGTTTGTTTTTTAATTTTTATTATACAAATTTAAAAAACAAGCTACAAATTATTTTCAAGAAAAAATTTTAAGCTGCTTAGATTTTTTCCGACTCATAAGTCTTGTTTGCGATCACTGATATTTTGTTATTAGTTTTATATTTTATTTTTGATTTTAATTCTATTTTTGCCTATTTAATTATTATTACATATATTATAAATATAAGTATATTTATTAAAAGACATTTTTTTTGTGAACCGAAACCATACCGGTATTTCAAAACCGAAACATACAAAAACCGGTTCACCGTTACGAAACCCTTATACAAAGATTTTGCGTAACCTTTAACCGAAAACCTTAATCCGAACATAACCGAAACCGTAACTGAAACCGATATTCGTTTCGGTTTTAATCCCTGGCTTTAACTAAAAGAAAATTCATTAAAAATTGAAAGCCATATATGGCACTGTATGCTGAAGAGGGTTAACTTAAGAATGTATCAAAGTATCATTTAAATCAGCGGTGGGAGGCCTGTACTCTGGGAGTTAAGCAGCTACTCTCATACTTATTCGGCGCCGTGAAGTCGCACACAAGCAGCACATTTATTTACATTGAAATCAAATTACATGTTTCGAAAACGGCTAAGGGGATTGTTTTTAATTTTGTAGAAAAATTATTTAAAAGTGTCATCAAATCAAACCCCGTACAAAAATTAAAGGCGTGATTTTCTTTAAATAGAAATGTGTTCTAGTTTCTAAAAAATGAGATTTAATTTCACTACATCTACTTTTTCAATAATCCAAGGGGATTATTTTAAATTTTGCATAAAAATCATTCAAAAGTATCAACGGATCGAAGCCAACAAGTAAATCGAAGGTGCTATTTATCTTCATTTGAAATGTGTTCATGACCCCCGTGCGACACACAAGAGGACCGACTGTATTGCTAGTCGTCTTTCGCATTTTCCATTTCACAAACGGAAAGATTATAAAGACGTTTAAATATTTAATATAATTAAAGTGAATTAGCTTGACGTTATTGACTCACTACACATTTCGAAAAGCACTTAAATTCCAGAAATTGTGTTTAAAAACTCGTTCAGAATATGTAGGTTCAATCATTTAGCTCGTTCGCTTATCAAAATATAAACAAATTCACTTAAATTCTGCAAATGAACCACGATGAACAAGCCCCTGTGGGTTGACGAAGAAGGAAGTGTGACAGACCCCACAAAGTACATATGTACATACATATATTTGCCTGGGGAATATTTGCAGACTCATTAAATGCAGACTCATCAAAACATCAATGTTGGAATTCAAGGGAAATGCACTTTTCTCTTTTTCTTGGTATATCGAAATCTCTCGATAACTGTTTTAGAGAGCCACACACGATCACAGCCCATGCTGTCATCCACAGTTGCCACTTGACGTTTTTGCGCCAAAACTGGCTCTTTTTTCTTGTTGGCGAAATGGCACATATTTTTCAAATTGGCTCTTTTTCATGAGCTCAGAATCAGTTATTTTGTTTTAGGTTGAAGTACACATTTTTTTCATTTAATTACATAATCACTAGATTAATATGAAAATGTGAACTGGCTCAATCTGATTTTTATAAGTGGCAAACGTAGATGACAGCACTTGCCACTTAAGCATAGTACGCTCTAGCCGAAAATATTTTTGCAAGGCCAAAACTTCATATAAAAAAAAGGGTTGCAAACATGCTCGAAATTATTTTGTAAGGCCATTTTTAAACGTATGTACGCTGTACCTAAATATGGGCAGCTCAGAAAATTTTCGGGGGTTTTACAACACTATTTGGTAAACAGATGGCATCTTTTTTTTGACCTTTCAAAACATCGATTGCATCGTTGTTTTGACTAGTCGAAATCTTTTTGAACAGAAATGGCGACCAACAAGCAGCAAAATTAGAGCCAAATTGAGATCTTGGAACACAAAGAGCCAATTAGACTGATTGAAGAGGTGCAACAGAGGCCAATATTGTGAGATTTGACCGACATAAAACATATTGATCCGATTTTTATAATAAATCATTTTTAATTTAATAATTAGGGTATTAGTCGCTGCCACTTCTCTCATCATGTCTATTTGGTCAATTTTCTCTATTTGTTGTGCTCAATGTTATTTATTTATTTATTGTGCACACCTGACGCAACAGTGTGACCACAGCAGCATAAGACCAACAATCTCTCAACTTTTTTGTGATTTTTGGTATTATGCTGTAACACTGAAGTTTGTAAGGCCGGACTTCAAAACATCGAACATTTCCAAAATGTTTTCAGCTAGAGCGTACTACGCTTTAAAAAAAAATCAGATTGAGCCAAAAAAAAAAATGAGCCAAATTCACTAGAAAAGAGCCAAAACCTCTTTTTTTCAGTTCATATTATTTTTGCATTTATTAAAAATAAAACATTTTTATTTCACAAACACTTTAAGCTATAACACATATTATCACGGTATTTATTTTCATATTAATCTTGTGATTATGTTAATTAATAAAATAAATGTGTACTTCAACCTAACAAAAAATAACTGATTCTGAACTCATGAAAAAAGAGCCAATTTGAAATATAAGTGCCATTGCGCCAACAAGAAAAGAAGGCAGTTTTGGCGCAAAAACACCAATTGTGGCAACCGTGCTGTCATCCCAAAAAATCAATATCGTTGATAACTCGATATGAAAAAAATATAATTTTTCTTGATATTTTTGACAAAAAAAAAAAAATTGGCACTAAGATGTATTGTCCTTTATTATATCCTGATCAATTTTAGCCTTTGTTTCGTGAAAAAAAGTGGCGGAAAAAGATGAAAAAACTAGAAAAAGATAACGCGCGATAATATCGCACAATTATATCGATATTGCTATTTTCGTTTTGAAAAAATTACACTTAAGAATATATCATCGCCTAAAAATATCTATCGGTATATCGATATATCAATATTCTATCAACACCCTAGTTTTGAATTCAGCAGCTCGTTATTGGGAAATAAAAGAAGCAAAATTGAAACGATACTGAGTGCACGCAATGTCTATACACAGCAGCAAAACGGGCACTACGCCCATGTCGAATAGATTTAGCCATGTGCATCGCGAAATTGCCAGAAAAGCTGCTGTTAAGAAGGTGCGCTGTTCAATGCTTGAAGGGAACGGTATCGTCGAGTCTGTGCGAGCTGCGCTACAGGAAAATGACTTTCATTTGATAAAGGAGATTACATACTTCATAAACATGGGTGATCTTTCTGATGAGGAGATTGTCACAATAATGCAAGATGCACAAAAAATAGTCAACATCCTCACAGCGAAATTTTGGAATCTTGTTAATGCACTTATTTGTGTCAAATGGAAGAAACGCAGCTGGGTTGCCATTCAGGCCTACTCCGAATTCACTGTCGAGCTTTTGGTTGGCCAAAGTGAGTATATTCCTCTTGGGGTAGAAAATCTAATTTTGAACTGGATACCCAGATATCAGGAGTCTGGCAATTGGACAAATGGATCTCCCTCGAACCGAGTGCTCGCTGATTTGAACATTGTGCATGGAATACTCAATCGCATACTAACTGCGGTGCCAATGGCGTTTGACGTGGTAATCAGTACAATTGAGGCCAAGTTTCCGTACTTTAAAAGGCCATGTCATTTCACCGTCTGCTATTTACACAATATTTTGTGGCTAATGAAATCCCAACCATTGTATGAGGAACTGCTGCTGAGGATGGTTTTGCAAAGACTGCTTATACTGGACGTGAATGCACCTCGTCAGGAGATTGAAGAACTCAGAGAGGAAATCGATGAAGATGAACCAGATGAAATATTTCAAATGGATGATATAAATACCTCTAAACGAGCCCAACCACTTGAACATCCCATTGGCCAAACATTGGATATTAGCCTTTTAAAGCTTTTTCAGTTTCTCGACGATAAATGCCGTCCACCTCCCAACTCCAATGATCAGCGTTTGGCGAAAAAACGATTTTTCAAGACTCTCATTCAAATATTCGATGACGTAGTATTCCCGGTTCACGACCCCCATCATGTTCAGTTTGTCATCTTTCACGTGTGCAGCATTCGTCCGGCATATGCGAAAGCCTTCCTTAGCTACCTCTGGCGGAAGGTGCAGAATCCAAACTGTTTTCCAGTAACGCGTCACGTGGCTGTTAGCTACATAGCCAGCTTTCTGGCTCGTGCCAAATTTGTGGAATTGAACACCATCACCTACTATCTTCAGAAGCTGAGTAACTGGGCCAACACCTACATAAACGATTCAGATGAGTTTAGCGGTAAAAGCTGTTCACTTAAGGCCAACATGGTATTCTTCTCCGTTTGCCAGGCCATGTTCTATTTGATTGCATTTCGTGCGCGCGATTTGACAAGTAATGTTAAAAATTTAAAACTGTTGAATAGCCTGCAGTTGTCCCGACTGGCCACGTGCCGTTTTAATCCACTCCGTTATTGTCTGCCGACGGTGGCCACAGCGTTTGCAGCTGTCACACGTGCGCATCAGTTGGCCTATTGTTACACTGTGTTGGAGCGCAATGCCCGCCGCAAGCTGTCTATCTTCGATGGCGATGAGGAGCTGAAGCCCGATGAAACGATTGATGCCTTATTTCCATTTGATCCCTACATTCTGCCACTATCGGGCGAATACATTGAGCCCAACTATTTAGTTTACAAGGTACATGATTTAAACGAGACGGCGGAGTATCTGGCAACTGAAACTATGCGTCAAAAGCGAGGCCATTCCGAATTGGTTGAGGAGGATGACTTCATTCCGGCCGACAAGCGACAGAAGCTAAGCGATCTGTCCAACAGCGAGCTGTTTGATAAGCAGTACTACTACGGCACCTCGCCAGGATTTGATCAATAATAATGTATTAACAATAAGTGACTTACTTTCCGACAATTTTTGTATACCCTGCGCTCTTGGAAAATGGGCAAAAGAGGATCAAACTAAGATACTTAATTTAATTTATAATTTTGATTTGGAAATGAATAAATGCATTTTATATTTTTCACATTTTATTCAACCTTTAGTTTGAAAAACAAATTGGAGTTTTTTTTTATATATCTAAGCTCTAAGCCAAGCGCACAGATTATCAATTTGTTATTGTCTCTGAACATATTTGATTAACATCGGAATACTACCACTTAGGTCGGCAGTCCACGCTAGTGAGCAAAGCATAACGGTTGCTAAAGACGACTACATAGCAATCCTGAATCTCTGACTGAGTAAGAATCATTGTGAAGGCCAAGCGGTTGAGCCTAAAAAAATTTAAATTTTCACACAGCATAGCTCGGACAATTTTTTCGCGGGAGGTCAAAGTTCAGGGAATTGCTTATTATAAAAGACTTTTATGATGTCAAAGTCGGATTACTATATCATATTGCTGCCATAGGAACAATCGGATGCAAATTAGCCTATGGTATGAAAAACTTGTTTGTTTCCTAAGATATCTTAACCAAACTCACAGATTGTATGTTTTGGGACTGATTCAAGTCCTGATCAAATTTGGTCAAAATCTGACTACTATATTTTAAAGCTGCCATAATAACAATCGGATGCAGGCTATCCTAGACTTTTGCCTTGTAAAGAGGGTGATTTTGAATTAATATTATAAAACATTTTCTGTAAAAACTCCGAAAAAGTAAATTCGTGCTGCCCGCTGTTTTAAATACTCCCAGCAATAAGACTTTGGAAAATGTCGGATTTGGCGGTAAATTACCAGATTTGACGGGAAAAGACTAATTTTGCGGGAGAAAGCCCAATGTGGCGAACAAACAAAGTTTTGGCGAAAAAATAAAGTCCGATTTAGGCGAAAATGGCCTAATTGGATGACACAATCTGTGAGTAAGCTCAAAAATCAGTAAAGTTTGTCCATACAATTTACCCGTTCTAGTTCAAATTTGGCATAATAAATTTAAATTTTTCCATCAAAGTTGTGTAAAACATTTAACCCCTTAAGTCTTACTATCTGCACAATCATGAGTCATTAAGTCAGACATTCTGAAATAAAGAGTTTTAAATATGTATAATAGAGTGCATCAATTTTATTCGCAAAAAATGGTAACCCATAATCGTAATCTACGGCCAATAATAAGATATTTTCTCCAAGAAATCATAGTTCTAAAAAGAATTGCGGGTCCGCGCTTTTCGATCTAAAAATGCTTTTTTTTTTAATTTAGATCTTGGGTGTTTATGGTCCGATCCTGACAAGCTTGGTATTAATTTTCTTGTTAGGACCAGAACTTCTAAAATTCCACAAAAACAAAGGACCAAATGAACTCAAAACATAATTTTCGTCCATGGAAGGACGATTTTCTGATTTGATAATATTTCAAAAAGATAGTCAGAATTAAAGCTAATTCTTCTCCAATTGCAGCTTGAACGATAGCCGGTAATCCAATATTTTATCTGGTTTTGACTCGATTGGGGATTCGATTAATTTTTGCGGTACTCCTGGGCTCTCACAACTGGGGTTTCCATGATGATGTTGCCTTGGATGCATCGGACTTGGCCCCGAGTGACTATTTTTTGTATCCAAGCTTTATGAAATCGCTCGGCGGGAAGAGATTTGGCTCCAATGATAAAATCATCTCACTAAAAAATAAGTTTTTTAAGGACTTCGTCAAAGCTTATTTTTTGGAAGAGGTAAAAGAGCTGGAGAAACCTTGGACGAAGTGTGTATAATTTTTGTAAACTAGCAAATTTGTAAATTTCTGCATTTACAGTTCTATTTATAAAATAAAACTATCCCACATTTTTTCTCCGACATGCATTGAGCTTGATGAAAACTAGACTGGACGTTTTAGTCAATCTTTGTTATATATGGGCAGGTCCACCACGACGAAAAACGTAAAATTGATTAAAAACTCACATCTTGTGAAATTTTCTCCCAAAAATGTATTCAAGTAATTTGTTTTATCAATATTTGTTTTTTATACGCTAGAAAAAATTCAATAGGATGAACATATAGATTCTACATTGGAATAAATTCACTTTTTCCATATTTTTGCCTATTTTCTTAAAAATTGATTTACAAAATGGACCGTTTGTATTTTAACGATTACACTAAGTCAGGGAGTAAGATTGTAACATAAACAATTTAAATATATAGAAAAATATTGAAAGTTTAATTTAAAACAGGTTCTAAGAGCTATATATCGGAATATAGAATAAAATTTGATGAACAAACTCTTGGAAAACCTAGGTGGAAATCTTGTCACGTTCGCGATGTCACGTTACAAATTACTAAGAAAACTTGTTAAATATATAAAACGGTAGTTACATATCAAAATTATTTCTAAAATGGAAAGCTGCATTATTTTATTATGGTTTAGGAGTATTTTCTTCCAAATTACTCGCCACATTTCGCAGACTTTCGCATTTGTCAAGATGAAGTCAAAAATGACTTTAATTTTTGGTCGCGTTCGCGATGCATTGTTTTCTATAAATAATTAAAAAACGACAGGTCTTCAAAGATTGTCTTTTATCACAAAAATAGAGTTGATACAATGCATTAAACACTTGGGAAAACATTTTTGAAAATGTGAATTCTTGCCATTTCGTGCGAATGTCGAGTTCGCGATCCTGGAAATACCCATATGCTTTTTGGTATTACTCGTTTTCAAGCAACATCAACATACACTTTGAATTTTGATTCCTTGCTTGAAACGATAAGGTTCCACTGTCTAATGTTTATATGCAAAGTTGTAAGATAGAATTTTTCGTTAACCTTCAAGAATCATACAATTAACTGTTTTGCAAAGAAAGTGATGAAATCATAGACTATAGAAGCCTTATCCGATTGTTTTCATTTGCTGACTCTACTGTTTTCCCCAATATTTTTAGAACATTTGTCGCTGTACCTCTCACATTACTTCGCCGATTTTTCTTTACTAACGGCAAAAAAATTTCTTTTGTCGCTTGAAGTAATGTACGAGACTCGACCTTTTCTGTATTATTGGGAATGTTGACATTGTTTCTAAAACTAAATACTGTGTTTGCCGTCAAAAATATTTCATGTTTTTAGGAAATTTTTATCTCAAATTAAAGGTAGCTATAAAAAACAGAGATAGTTTTTACTTCAGTTCTTTTTTTTAAATGGCAAATTCGTCTTGATGATATACAACAGATTTATTTCTTAAGAGTGCAATAGCTGCGTATGGCAAAATACTTTTTTTTTAAAAGTTCTAAATTTAAGTGACATGTAAAACTGCAAATATTGTTTTCTATTGTGTACTTAGTCTTAATTTAGGGGAGATAATACTTGACTTTGAGGCAGCCCTTGTCGACACTAGAATTGATTATGTGGTTATATGTATTGTATTGACTCAAATCCAAGCTAACGGATCATTACACGCGATGTAGAACGATAGCCAGTATCAAAGGCATGCTCGGCATCAAAAAAGGAGCAAAAAGCAACAATTGTGCTCACGAGATGAGGAAGAGTGACCTTGGTTGACTTGTCGTTGAATATTTTTTTTACTTTACCATATGTTAGAGTTGGGCATTTTAGTTCAATTTGCTGAATAAGTTCAATCGTTCATTTTTCGGTCGTGAACTAAATCAGTCATTTAGTTCAGTTATTCAGTTGGTCAGTTGGTCATGAACTATGAACTAGATGGTTTCTATTCAGTTGGTCATGAACTATGAACGAGATGGTTTCTATTCAGTTGGTCATGAACGATGAAAGATGAATAGATAATTTTGATCAGTTGGTCAGTTGTTTATGAAAGATAAGCGATGTGAATAGGCTACAACTGTTTCTTTTTAGTGGAATGTGAAATGTGTTTTAAGTTATTAATAAGAATAGACGACAACTGCCAAATATATATGTATAAAGGATTATTTTTTAATCAGGCCTGTTCCGGTTTTCACTTGTTTTTTGCGAATTTCAATCCGCAAGATTTGACCGAATTTCCCTTAAAATTCCTTTACATTTCCTACGAATTACCCTCCGAATTTCCCTTCCACATTGTGTTGAGTAATTTTTTGCAGAACAGTGCTGGAAAATGTTTTAAGCGAATCAGACATTTGCGTCAAATGAATTTTCGCCCGTTAAAATAATTATTAATTGTGTAATTTATTCATCAAATATTTATTTAATCAAAAGTCGTAAAATTTTTCAAAGGTAAAACCTACTTTTGTTATAACTTTTGTATATTTAAAAGCGCGGGTTGATTTCAGTGCTGGAAATGTCTTTTTGCAGAGTTGTCAATTGTTGCACAGTGTTTGTTTACATAAATAAGCAGTTTTTTTTTGCATTAAATTACAAACAGTTTTGTCCAAACTTGCATTTAAAAAACAAGAAATTTAATTCTTCATTTTACGCAATACATAAAAACACCTAAATTGTGGTTTAAAACATGTACCAAAGTATTTACTACTTTCTTCATATACAAGGGCAGCCCTAATAAAGTTGCCATTCATTTTCACAAATATTTGCGGAAACCAGAACAGGTCGAGCAAATCCGACAAAAATGTTAGGTTAGAGTCTTATCGATTTTGGGGTATGATGAAATAAAAATTATTTAAAAATCAAACAAAATATTTTTTTTTATCTGATAATGTAGTAATATTCCCAAAACATTGAAGTATTGTATAAATATTTTATTTTCACTTTAATTTTATGCTAAGCATGCCAAAATCATCGATTTAACCCTTCCGAATTCAAACTCACTTGCTCAATGTCACGTGAATTCAATTCGCAAAATTTTGCCGAAAGTGAAAACCGGAACAAGTGAGGGAAATTCATTTTCGCAAAATCTTGCCGAAAGTGAAAACCGGAACAGGCCTGAATATTTTGGGTTATACCATACCTTGGCTTATTGAAAATGAGCAAAATGAGAAAATTGTTTTTTTTTTGGGCTTAAATAATCCTTCACACTGTTCGAAACTTAAAAATATATGAAATTAAAGCATTGTTACATGCACAATTTTTTTTAAAAAATTCTGACCAGCTGCAAAATGATCGGTTTAGTTCATGATTGACTGAATAAGTTCATTCGTTCATCTTAATGACCCGTTCATTTGAACTTTTTCAGAACGAAACGACACAACTCTACCATATGTATAATTTAGTTATCTACAATTTTATTTTGTCTGTTTTATCTTTATTTTTCTAAGTATTTAATAATGGATCAGTCAGTGAATGCAACTAAAAGCACTGTTAAACAAATAATGAATTGTACGAGTAAATATAAATTAAATAGTAAATCTAAATCGAATAAAAAAGTATAATTAGGTATATAAGTATGTTATCGCGTAAGTTTTTTCTTTGAGCTTTAATAATGCCGGTTCAGGCCATACAGAAAAGCTTTTTCCAGAATGAGCTTGTGTGTGGCAATGTTGTGGGAACCAATCCTTCCCAGATAGCTGCATCAAACACATCCTTGACTTTGTCCTATAATAAAAAAAATTAAATGTAGAAAATGTTATTTATTAAGAAAAATAAAGCTTAAGTTATATCGTCAGCGTTTTCTCTTTCTTCATTTGATCCGCATATGTAAAATAGCATTTATTAATTTCCGACATTGTTATAATAAATCTATAATTATCGGACTGTATCTATAGTTTTTTATCTATCTATAGTTTTTTATGTTGTTTATTTTTTAGAACAGAGCCCAATGAATACAGAGTCTTATTGTCACAAACAATGTCTGTATGTTCGTAAGAACAAATAAATGTCAGGGAATACAGCACTAATGGATCAAGAGATTGAGAAAGCAGCAATTTTTAAGTAAAAGTCTTGATATTTGGACATTTGGTCTGTGCTAATTTGCAAAAGTTTGATGAAAATAAAATTAAGATTATATAAAACTAGGCAAAAAATCGCTTTTTCCTTCTTTATTTTATGCATATTCTAGACAAAGACAGGTAAGTAAGTGACGAGACAGTGATGTGCACACTCTTCCATATGTGGCTTTCCACACGTCCCCGCGACAGAGCACTCACTTGATACGTAACGTAGCAAAACCTGACGTGTTTTAGCGACATTTGATTTTTATCATAGTTTTTTTTTTGCACAATAAGTACAGGGTCTCTCACGTTCAAGATCCTTTGACTGTGGCCTTTCCTTTTAACGCTTTATTGTTGCTATTAAAAAATATACTGAATGGGTGAGAGATGCTTCCTTCTGCCTATTACAGGGGTCGGCACTCGAAGTGTTACCAATTAAAAATGCTGTAATTTTGTCAATTTTTTTATTTTTCATTTCAAAGCTTCAGATTATTTTGAAAACATTTCAAATTTTAGGAAAATGTATTTATTGTTTGATGTAATCACCCTTTTCGCGGATTACAGCATCGAGTTTGGTCGGGAAGGCTTCACACGCAGCACGAATGTGGTCTGATGGTATTTTGTTCCATTCTCGGAGAAAAGCAGTTTTCAAAGCGTTGACCGTCTCATATTTTTTAGTTGACACTTTGGACTCCAGAATGGACCATATGAAAAAATCCATTGGATTTAAATCTGGGAAATATGGCGGCCATTGCTGTGATAAAATGATGCTGGAAACGTTGTTTTGTAAAAATCGTTGGGTTTGTCCGGCTTAAGGAGATTGTGCCGAGTCTTGTTGAAATATCTAATAGTTTCTACGGAATTGTTTACGTGCCCAAGGTACCAAGGCATCTTTTAAGATCTTTTTAAGGTAGATATGTTGGTTAACCTTTACGCCCTGCTCGATGAAAGCCAGTGGTGAGCGTCCTGTAGCAGTTACTGTGGCCCAAACCATCACTGATGCAGGTGCTTGCTTCCGCAGAGTTGATTTGTCCTTTAACCATACGCGATCGATCTGCTTGTTTACAAATGGCTGAACTTTAAAAATTTTTTGATCAGAAAATTCAATATTTTCAAGTTCGCCACAAACGTGCAAGTGTTGCACTTTTGCGCTTCAAGTCCATTTAGATAACTTTTTTTCACTGCGACATATGTCGATATACTTTTGCAAGCTTGTAGAAAATTCATCAGACAAATACTAGCCAAAACATGAGCGCGCGGTCTTTTGCCGTTTGGATGCTAGAGCAGCGTTTTGCTGGTAACACTTCGAGTGCCGACCCCTGTATATGAATTGTAACAAGAAAAAATCCTTTTTTAATCTTTGGGTCCCAAGTTTGAAAAATGTTTCTCCCTTGCGTAGTCAGTCACCATTAGTGACTCCTAAGGTGAAAGCAAGTGAATGCAATGCATGAATTACAAATATAACATGGCTTTGTTCTGCACTCACTCGGAAGTACCAAAGCAACGGCAGTGGTTAGGCATTTACAACATTGCCAGGGAGCCCCTGCTTTTACATTTACCAGGCCGAAAGCCGCACATTTATGATTATTCTTAATAAATCTAAATGTCTACATGACCGAAAAGCCCCGTATAGCACATTACTTCAAAGACAAGCGTCAAAGTCTTGCAGTATTTTACTAGTGTATGCATGCAGAGATACAGACCAAAGAAATTGTTCGATTGTAGTTAATGCACATATGGTCGAATTGCCGTAATTTGTCCAATTTAAAATAAATATATATTTAAATACATTTTACTGTACTACCTTTGCATAAATAAACATTAAGGAGATTTTTTCGAAGCTGCGCTGTATTTATGTAGTCCAACAAAACCACATGTTAGAGCAGACCGTTTGAAACTTCTCTTTCTGTGTGCCAATCACTGTGAACGGCAGTCTACGCTAGCCACGAAAGCAGACCCAAAAATCACGCATGCAATGAAATGTGCTGGGCTGCAGACCCTTACGTGCCATTACATACCAGATACGCGTCCAATATCATACAGGCCTGTTCCGGTTTTCACTTGTTTTTTGCGAATTTCAATCCGCAAGATTTGACCGAATTTCCCTTAAAATTCCTTTTCATTTCCTACGAATTACCCTCCGTATTTCCCTTCCACAATGTGTTGAGTAATTTTTTGCAGAACAGTGCTGGAAAATGTTCTATGCGAATCAGACATTTGCGTCAAAAGAATTTTCGCCTGTTAAAATAATTATTAATTATGTAATTTATTCATAAAATATTTATTTAATCATAAAACGAAACATTTTTCAAAGGTAAAACCTACTTTTGTTATAACTTTTGTATTTTTGAAAGCGCGGGTTGATTTCAGTGCTGGAAATGTCTTTTTGCAGAGTTGTCAATTGTTGCACAGTGTTTGTTTACATAAATAAGCAGTTATTTTTTGCATTAAATTACAAACAGTTTTGTCCAAACTTGCATTTAAAAAACAAGAAATTTAATTCTTCATTTTACGCAATACATAAAAACACCTAAATTGTGGTTTAAAACATGTACCAAAGTATTTACTACTTTCTTCATATACAAGGGCAGCCCTAATAAAGTTGCCATTCATTTTCACAAATATTTGCGGAAACCAGAACAGGTCGAGCAAATCCGACAAAAATGTTAGGTTAGAGTCTTATCGATTTTGGGGTATGATGAAATAAAAATTATTTAAAAATCAAACAAAATATTTTTTTTTATCTGATAATGTAGTAATATTCCCAAAACATTGAAGTATTGTATAAATATTTTATTTTCACTTTAATTTTATGCTAAGCATGCCAAAATCATCGATTTAACCCTTCCGAATTCAAACTCACTTGCTCAATGTCACGTGAATTCAATTCGCAAAATCTTGCCGAAAGTGAAAACCGGAACAAGTGAGGGAAATTCATTTTCGCAAAATCTTGCCGAAAGTGAAAACCGGAACCTGATAGTTTCTTAACTTGACCTCTAGCAACAATGTTTACTTCAGTATGTATAGTTTCAGACAAACGCATTTTTTCCACTCTTGAAATTGTCAAGTTACGCACCCACAAATAGCAATATGCCGACAACTGACTTAATTTTTTATTTGAAGAAATCGGAGTTGGGGTCTGATTACGGCGAGCAATGAGGTTTAATAAATTTAAAAGTTCTGATTTTAATGTGAGGAACGAAGATCGCGACAGACAGTGTTTTCTTGGATCAGCGTGGTGCAATCTGGTGGGACCTCCCAAAACCTGGTAAAACAGTTATTGGTCCACGCTAGCAACAACAACGAAAATGGCCCGATGATTTGATTTGACACAATAGATGAACAATTTATATATTACCTGAAAGATGGTCAAAATTGATAGCTAGCGAGGGCACATACAATAACAAAACAATAAATTGATTACAATTTTGTCAAAATAAACGTATTTACTAGATCGTTCAAAAAGTCCCCGGACTGACAGTGAAAAAAACATTTTTTTTTTAATCAATATATTTATTCAATATAGTCTCCGTCTAGCTTAATGCACCTTGTCCAACGGTCTTTCAACAATTCGATGCCTTTTTTGTAGTGGTCTGAAGAAAGTCCCTCAAAATAGGCTTCAGTTTCAACTTCAACTTCTTCATTGGAGTAAACTTTTTTTCCCTGAATCCATATTTTCAAGATTGAAAACAGATAGTAGTCACTGGGGGCCAGATCTTGGGAATATGGAGGATGAGGAAGCAATTCCCAACTTAATTCTTTGATTTTTTCCATCGTAAAAGCGGCTTTGTGAGATGGTGCATTGTCTTGATGAAAAAAGATTTCTTTCTTTGCCAAATGCGTTTCTTCTTAATTTCGTCATTCACACGATCAAGCAATGCTGACTAATATTCTTAATAAAAAAATACACTGGCAAAAACCTTACCAGCCCATCGACTTGCCTTCACACGCTTCGAAAGGCTTTCACCGGCCTCTCGCCACTCAGCTGATGACCGATTGGACTCCGGAATGTAGTGATGGATCCAAGTCTCGTCCATGGTGATTAGGGGGGGTCAATTTTTTTCGCTACCAAGCGGTTGTCAAAGTCGTAATCTACGACGAATTCTAAGAAGATTTGCCTAAGAAACCATGGGTCTAAAATCAAATTCGAGCTTAAAATTTTTAGCGACAAACTTTTTGTATCTTTTTGTCACTTTAAATACGCATAGATACCTAAGCGAGTGCATTAAAAATACATATGTATTTTGTGTCACTTAAAATTTTTTCAAGAAATTTAAATATTTTTAAAAATGTAACAATAAAACAAGAAAACTAAATTTTAATTTTAATTTTTTTTTTAAATTAAAAAAAAAATTTTAAATATAAAATTACAAAAATTTTCATTAATTTGGCATTTGACCGTCAATTTACGCCTTTTCTAGTGCCACGCCCACTTAAATTTTTTTTTCAAAAAATTCTTTGAAGTATTCAAAATGTATAGTTTAAGTTTCAACCCGATATCTCAACTAGTTCAAAAATTACAGATTTTTGTCACCAACATTGGCAAAACAAACCGAAAATGGGTACAAAATACATACAAATTTGTAAGTATTTTATAAGTATTTTGTACGTACACTGCCGATCAACTGAATAGCTTTACGTAGATGATTTTAATGTGGTTTTTTTATATGTTTCAATCAGTTTAGATGATTAGCCAACAAATACACACGTTTTAAAGTTGATACACTTGCTTTAACACCTCAAATTTTTTTAGTTTTAGGATCTGAGAGGTGGGAATCGGACGCAGTTCGAGCAATATGTCACCTGTCCGCCGCAGGGGTCGCGTGTTTTACTCCGTTTTTAATATTTTTGTCATATTAGGCATTGTTTCTTCTAAAGTTGCTCACAACATTTTGGCTCCGACCAATATTTTTAAAGATTGGGATATGGCCAAGACCACTTTTGTGATGGGCCTGGATTTGGCCTTTTTCGAACTCGGACAATTGATATTCACGACTTATTTTTCATTTAACATAAATAAAATATATTAAATTACAAGTTTACAAACAAATTTTGTCGATTTATCGCGAAATTTCATCACATAATGAAACTTCATTCAGCTGAACCTATTCAGTTGAACGAAAAATAAAGCACTAATTTTGTTACTCTTTCAGAAAAAAAAATAAAGAAGCAATAAATATTAGCTTTATGAAAATCACACTTTGGCATCTAATTATAAAAAGATCAGAGAATTATATAAAAAAGATTTCATGTAAATCGGAACACTGGTTTAGGAATTACAGCCCAATTCCTAGCACGGCAATCATGAACCTATTCAGTTGATCGGCAGTGTATTTTGTACCCATTTTCGGTTTTTTTTTTATAATATTATTCATATTCGTCAAAGCAGGCACGTAGCAAATTGGATACAGATGACGGTTATGGAACATTTATCTTTGATGTTTCTTTTAACATGCTAAGGTGGTAATCGAGTCCGAGAATTGTCTTATAATTATGATAAGGAACTTTCTATTTAAACACATTTCAAATTAAACTATATGCTTATCTGTTTATCAAGTGTTAAAATTAAACTGTATTTCTAAAACACTTAGCTGAATCCATAATCGATGGCAAAATTAAAATTATGATAGGGAACTTTATATTTAAATTCATTTCAAATTATACTATCTCTATGCTTAAACTATATGCTTATCTGTTTATCAAGTGTTAAAATTAACTTGTATTTCTAAAATACTTAGCTGAATCCATAATCGATGGCAAAATGCCTAACCGATAATAAGCATAAAAAATATTACTACTATTACTACAAAACTTTTATTAAGAAATTTTAATGCCTAATTGTCTGTTTCAAGGGAGCCCGGACCACCGGGCACTGTTTCAACTTACAAGTACTACTTTAGGTGCAACGACTTTTTGCTGGACAAGTTGTGGAAGCATTCGTAGCTTGAAGTTCTTTAACTAATAAAATGGTGGCCCAAGACGACACTCAACAACCATCTCGACCCATCTCATGACTCACCTGAGTGGCTGACGAAGTCTCAATGTATTTGGCGCCAATTTGTGTTGCCAGATCCCAAGCGTCTGCATATGAAATTGGATTCTCACCATTTGTCTGCTCATCCATGGAAAGCAGCATGCGCGAAGCAGATATAAAATCAAATAAGAATTTCATAAATATTTAAACAATTTGTGCACACGACTGCGAATGCCAGCAAGCTGACCAAAGGCTACCGCACATAAATAAACAAAATCAGGACATTCGGCACACACAAGCAATAACTTACCTGAAGTTTGTTGAGCACATTTAAATTACTTCTCAAGTCAGCTTGGGTGCCAACTAGAATGAGAGCTGCCTTTGTTTTGGCAAATTTGGGTGCCCATTTCGATTTAATCGCCACAAATGACTCAGGTTTCACCACCGAAAAGCACAGCAGAAAAACATCGCTATCCGGGTAGCAGAGCTCCCTCAAAGGATCCAATGTGTCCTGACCGGCGGTATCACAGAGTGTCAAATGTACGGGGCTCTCATTGACATTGACATCGGCTGTAGATGCATATATACAAAATGGATTTGTTTTTAATATATTATAATAATAAAGTGCAAAATAATAAACACAACAAAATTTGCCGAAAAACAATAGTTTTGCCAATTATTTATAACATAATCATTTATTATTATTTAAAATTTTATAGGTATAAATTATATTCATTTAGATTCCATTACAGTTAATATTCTTTTAGACGAGGAATGAATTAACTGCTTTTAAGTAGTCGGCCTGACTAAGAAAAGACATTTCTAGCAACCCATAAATAAAATGTACGATTAGCCTTTATCAGCTGGTAAATTTGGCGGAGTTTTAGCATTCTCGCCAACGAAATAATTAAAATAAGTTCAACGAACTTTATCGGGAATCAGCTCCATCGTCTTCAACCGTTACAAATATTGGAGTGCTGAATATAGGCGCGGGTGGAAAAGCATTATTGACGAGGTCCGCAGGGGACGTCCTACAGAGCTGGCAATACCAGAAATAATCAATAAGGTTTACGAAATTATATTGGATGATCGCTGAATTAAGCTGCAACAAGCTCTAAAGCCGTTAAAATGTTAGTACAAGTAAGCCTTCGATAAGGTGGGTGCCGGTTTTCTGGGATGCCATAAGGATTATCTGGAAAAAATCAGAGCAATTACTGAAGAATAATATTCAATGCTTTTGGATCGATTCGATACAGGACTAAAAAAAGGCAACACATGCAAAGGAAAAGGTTTGATTCACCAGGACAACCCAAGAGAGTTGTCGTCAGAATGGAATTGTGGGAGTTAAACTACGTAATTTTTCCCAACCCCCCGTAAAAGGAAACAACGTATGAAAAAAAGAAAATAAATGGGTTCCGATACTGCTTGCTTCGCTCGCGGAGATGTGTGCCCACAGTCGATTGTACTCGACTCCGACTGCCTGCTACAAACATTTCGCAGTACCATTATATCCTTTTTTGGCCATTTTCAATTGGCATAAATACAAAAAATTCCTAGTCTGCTCGAAAATATAAATGTTATTGATCTCTTCATTGTACTAGAGCCCATAGGAAAGCACAACCGTTTTTAGTGTTTACTAGACAATATGGTGGTTTTGGCTAATCCAAAAGTCAGCCAGTGTGTCTTGTAGCTTGTGATAATATGTGTGCGTTGTTAAAAATCAACGTGCTACGCGTTGTGTTAGCTTAAAACTTGTACCAAAAAAAATTTTTTAGAAAAAACTTTATTTTTGAGAAAAACTAAACAATTTTGTCTGCATTTGTCTGCAATATGACTAACTATGTAAATACATATGTTATGTGCATATTGTAAAGTAATCACTTGTAAAAAAGTGAGTGTTAAGCATTTATCAAAATTTTAAGTGTCGATATAGCTAAGGAGTTGCAAACACAGAGGGAACAAACTAAAGAAAATACTGTTTTGGAACTTTAATTGCGCGTATCGCTAAAAGAAACACATTTCAATGCAAAATATGCAACTAAAATTTGTTTTCATACAAAACACTTGGAGTGAAAGATATATATTCTATAGAAGCCCGATCTTATCCAATGCTGTCCAAAATGTCTAGAGCAGATATCTTGGTAAAGAACAAAATTTTTCATACTAATTGTAATTGATGAAATTTTTGGGAAAGTGTCCAAAGCATAATAACACTCCAAAACTAAAAGTTTGGTACACATACCTTGGAAAACAAAAAATTGTCATTGAGTTAAATTAAGAGATAAGGCCTTGCTCCACCCACATAAACCAGGCCGAAACCCAATTTACCAAAATATCTTGATTCGATCTTAGCTATTTCTTCATTCCCAAACAATGGGCAAGAAATCCATAGCGCATTCCTCTACCCCTTGGGTAGTGAGTCAAAAGTGTCTTGGTAAATTCTGGTAGTTGGCAATTTAATTATCTAGTTCTCAATCGTCGATATTTTTTATGGAATGTTTGTTGGAATTTCATTTAAAGCCCTCTATCCAATTCCCCAGTTGCTTGTTACACGGAAGTCCACATTTTTGGCAAAGCATATTTTCAAGCGCAGACTGGGACACCAACACATTTAATCACCGTTGAATACCCTTCAGAACGCAATGCCAAAAGCACTTCAACAACTCTTTCGTTGTATTTACAAACCCAAAATTAATTTTAAAACTTCAGTTTTTGCGGCATTAATTGATTTTTGAGAAGTATGTTTTAATATTGCTGAAAAAAAGTTTAGCCCGGACATTTTTTTGAGAATTTTGAATAATAAACAAAAAATATACAAATACAAAAATTAAGTGAATATACACTGCAGATCAACTGAATAGGTTCATGATTGCCGTGGTAGGAATTGGGCTGTAATTCCTAAACCAGTGTTCCGACTTACATGAAATCTTTTTTCTATAACTCTCTGATCCTTTAATAACACTAGTTTACAGCCAAAATGCAAAGTGAATGAAAGTATTTTTTTCTTATGGACTTTGGCCGGCTAAACACGAAAATGGCATTTAAAAATTTTTTTATGGAAGCGTTTTCGAAATATTCGAATTTTTTCGAACTTTTGAGGTTAGTCCAACACTTTTGAGTATACTTCCAAATCTACTTATCCAAATTTACCAACCAAGCACTTAAATTAAAGGTATTTTCCATTTTCGTGTTTAGCCGGCCAAAGTCCATAAGAAAAAAATACTTTCATTCACTTTGCAAAAAAAAAATTTTATGTTGTAAACTAGTGTAATAAGATGCCAAAGTATGATTTTCATAAACTTAATATTTATTGCTAATTTATTTTTTTGTCTGAAAGAGTAACAAAATTAGTGCTTTATTTTTCGTTCAACTGAATAGGTTCAGCTGAATGAAGTTTCATTTTGTGATGAAATTTCGCGATAAATGGACAAAATTTGTTTGAAAACTTGTAATTTAATATAATTTATTTATGTTAAATGAAAAATAAGTCGTGAATATCAATTGTTCGAGTTCGAAAGAGGCCAAATTCAGGTCCATCACAAAAGTGGTTTTGGCCATATCTAAATCGTTAAACAAATTGGTCGGAGCCAAAATGTTGTGAGTAACTTTTGAAGAAACAATGCCGAATATGACAAAAATATTAAAAACGGATTAAAACACGCGACCCCTGCGGCGAACAGGTGACATATTGCTCGAACTGCGTCCGATTCCCACCTCTCAGATCCTAAAACTAAAAAATTTGAGGTGTTAAAGCAAGTGTATCAACTTTAAAACGTGTGATTTTGTTGGCTAATCATCTAAACTGATTGAAACATATAAAAAAACCACATTAAAATCATCCACTTAAAGCTTCACGACTGTAAATCTTCGGCCATAAACAAACAAACCACCGGAAAGCCATATGGTGACGAAATTCTGTGACAAACAATGTTAAATGTATGGGACCATTCCATATTTTCTCAAGAATATACAACATATATCAAAAAAAGGGAAGGATATTATTACAAACGTACATGCTTAGTGCAAAAACTATAAGCACAACTGCTCTCTGAATTAAATGATTAATATTTAAAACCATCAGGCCAGTTCCGAATTTGGAACGTTTTCAAAAAGTAAAAACGAAACGAAAACGAACGTTTTACTATTTTCTGTTATCAATTCCGATCAAAATGGGCATGTTTTGACTTTTCGAACTCGGTTTTGAAAACGTTTCGAAAATTCATTTTAAGTATTTCATGTTGAAATAGCAGATAAAAGGTAAATTAGACTAAAACTTCGTTGTTTGAATTTTGTTATTTAATTGAAGAAACTCTAGCAGCTTTCGATTGCGAGAGTTGGTATCGATAAAAAAAATGTAAGTGGATGTAGCTGTAGCTTATATCGTTTAGGAACTATGGGGGTGTCAATAAACTAGCGATTTTCGAAAAACTTTTAGAACATAAATGTTTAAATTTATGTTCGGGAATAAGTCCACATTCATACATTTACAGACTCACAAGAGGACTGACTACTGACAATAGTTGGATTTTGAAAATCGAGGTTTCATTCGACGCGTATTTTGATAAAAATCATTGTAAATTTATTAATTCTAACAAAAGGCCCCAATGAACCAATTTGCTGCAATCATTTAAATTTTGTTCCTTCCACTTACACCTGCTTATCTCAAAAGCCAGATGAGTCTTAAACGTCTTAGTATGCTATTTTGTTAGTTAAATTTACAGCCACTGTACTACAGTGGCTCACAGCTTAAAGTATGCACCCTTATTTTTGCTTTATGTGCTATGTAAGTCAAGTTGTCAACGTAAAAAAATATATTTGGAAAAGTCGTTTAAATTTCGATTGAATGTTGCAAAAATTTCCTTAACCCATTAAGTACCCTTCGAAAATCATGCAAAAAGTGCCTTTTTTGCAGTTTTCAAAAAATTATAAGGAATACTAGCAAAAATATTTTTGAAAATTTTCTTTTGCAGTTACTCTTAGAATTGTTCCAAGAATTTTTTCGCATCAAAATACTTTTTGTTAATCGAGGAAAAAAGTTTTGAAAAGTGACTTTTACATAAGTTCAAAATTTTCGAAGGGTACTTAATGGGTTAAGGAAACATTCAATCGGAATTTAAACGACCTTTCCAAACATATTTTTTTACTGTGATAACTTGACTAACATACTTAGTAGTTAAAGCAAAAATAAGGGTGCATACTTTAAGCTGTGAGCCACCGTATATATTGCTATTCGCCTTTCGCTCCCTTCGTGATGTTATCCTCACTTGCGCGGACTGTCATATGCATATGTTTTAATACTTATTTTGAAGCTTGAATATGTATCTTATTATTCCAAAAAATAACTGTTTTTGAAAAATATTTAATTTTTTGACAACTTTAAATTTGCGCAATTGGTTTATAAATTTTTGAATTAACGCATATTTACTTTATTTATTTTCTTTATACTTCGCGGTTAGTTGCGTAGAGTGTACGCGGTTGTGAGCTCGATCAAGATATCTTTAGAATCAAAAATAATACATACTAAATCTTAATTTTTCACAAATGCATCCTGTGGCAGCAATACAAAGTAGACCGATTTAAAACGAAAGAAAATCATCAATCTGCGATGTTGTTTGAAATACCCTAAATAGCAAAAACGTTTTTCATGCTAAGGGTTGTTTTTTAACCGATCGTTCTCATGGCAGGTATACAGCGGTGGCCAAAAGTATTTTGGCACCCTTTAAAGTTAGTTCTAGCCAAATTGTGAGCTTACTTCATGGAAAGTTTGGTATCAATGGAAAGGTCTTTTGAATTCCTTTCGAATGATGTAGTAATTTCCTTAAGGCCCTATTCTCCTTCAGCTTGCTGTTTTTGGACCTTTTTTGAAAAAATTCTCATTTGAAAACGCAAAAAGATATTTGAATTTTGTTTTTTTTATTGAATTAGTAATGAATGAAAGAAAATAAAAATTTTTTTTTTTGGCTCGACACGAGGGGTGTTCAAAAAGTAATGAGACTTCAAAGTCGTCACGGCGGCCACGATTCCGGGTCTCCGGAGCGTCGGAAATGAAAAAAAAAACGGGGTTATAATCAGTATAGATGTAATTCTGGCCCGTAGTAAAATACAAATTTTGCGATTTTTTTTGACAAAATGGCGGCCTCTTGAAATTGACAAATCGAATTTGGACCCATTTTTTGTAGTTTAGTGTAAAAAAAAATAGTAAAAAAATCGCAAAATTTTTATTTTACTACGGGCCAGAATGGTGACAATTCTACGTCGATTAAACTTTGTTTCATCCAAATCGGTTCAGTAGAACTGGCGGAATCGTGGCCGCCAGCTCGAAAAACGTGGTTTCGAGATAAACGCGTTCAAAGTTTTGACTCCACGTGCATTAACATTAACATTGCTGGATAAAAATGGCCATATCTCCTTAAGTATTTCGGGGCATATTCACAACTACCCAAGCTATAAATAAATGCAAAAAAAAAAGTCGAAAAAAAAAGTTGCTCAATGAGAAGACCCCCTTAAGCTGCACACTTGTGTAAGGTGCATATTTCAAACGCATGCATAATAATTTAAATGGCCAGAAAATTAGCTTCCAAAGAGGCAGTAGTAGCTTATTCTCTTACTGCCCACAATATTATTTTTTTTTACCACCAACTCTGGGTATATGTGCGCAATCTGAATGTTAATCATGACTACGTTTCAATGCTGCTGCTGCTGTCCCAGCTTCTCTCATTACTTCCCTTGGGTTTTCTTCTGTTATGTAAATAAAGTGTGTGCTACGAGTTTTTAATCAGCAGGTTGCTGATGGCAGATAGCGGTAGATGGTTGGTAGCAAATAGATAACTTGCATGCATTTCTTAAAGCATCCCTTAGTATCCCAGCTTGCTTATACCCCAAGTTTACTGGAGCCGTTGGTAGCGCTCAGCAGGTTTTTCAATCAGTCATCGCTTCTTTACTTGTGATGGATCAGTAATCAGTACCTGCTAATGACATGAGGCTTTTTTATCTGATTTCATCGTCCGTAAAAAGACAATCTATTTATACGATTCATTTTTTGTAATACCGATACAAAAGTTTGACACTTTTGATCAGGGATTGCAAATAAGAGTTATGAGGCGGAAAAAAATCAAGCCCTAAAAAAATGCCAGGGACATCGAAAAAATTCCACATATGCTATTTTTGGAAGGTCTATCCAGCTGCTGAATAAACTTTTATTTCCAATTTTTATTTTTAAAATTATTTTTAACTCTTATTTTCAATTTTTATGATAAAAATTATAAATAAGAGTTTTTTTTTTCAATTTTTATTTAAAAGTTGAAAAATAAGAGTTATTCTCAATTTTTAAAATAAAAATCAAAAATAAAAGTTATTTTCAACTTTTATCATAAAAATCAAAAATAAAAGTTGAATTGAAATATCTTTTGATTGGGAGGGCCCATTTCATTAAACTGCCTATATATTTTAACTACACTTTATTACCTTTCTATAGATGTATAAAAAGTATAAGCAGATGTACATCTGCTTCCCAAAAATATGCTAAATAGTCTACCTGTGCCAGGCCCAATGTCAAGCACATAACTCATATTGAGAGAATGCAATGTAGATAAGCCACAAGTCGAAATTAAGCTTGACCGTGGGCTTTAAGCGCGCGTTATACGAGCGTTGTAGTGGGATAGTCAGAATTTGAAAAACGTCGGCTTTTCACCGTTTTTCACCGATTTGTAAAGAGTGCCATTCACGTTTTTGGATTCTGCTCCTTTCAAAAAGTTGACAGAGCAAATCTTTCGCGCTTGGATAGCAAAGGCATATTGGGGGTGAATGTCCAATATTATCGAGACCAAGCAATTGAAATTAAAACATTAGGCGTAATTGAACTGCACGAAAAACATTTTGGAGTCAATTTAAGCATTGAGATCCAAAATATTTTGGAGGAATTTGAAGTATCCAAGCAGCAAATATACACTATAACTTCGGACAGTGGGAAGAATGTTTTGAAAGCCGTAGAATGCTTGAATGACGATCCTGACATTACACTCCATGAAACACATAACAGCGATGACCCTGAACTGATATTGGCCATAACAGAAATTAATGGATACTCACCTACGACGGTTGATTTAGATGTGGATATTATGAAATATTGGGAAAGCAAGAAATTTACTTATCCTCGACTTTATCGATTGGCGAAAATTTTGCATTGTGTGGCCGCTACTCAAGTAACCGTCGAAAGAGCATTCTCTGCCCTGAAAATGGTAGTGTCTGACTTAAGGTGCAACCTCTCGTCAGAATCTATTAGGAAACTGGTGTTCCTCAAATTAAATAAATTTGACAGTTAGCAATGTGTCTTTAGGGCGGGCAAGCTGAAAAGCAACATAAACGGGCAATAAGTGTCCATTGAACTCTTTAGAATCGAGATACTGATATTTACTAATTTGCGTTATTTACTTTTATTACTCACAGATTCTTCCTTCTTTCTGTTAAATACTTTTGCACGAAGTTATCGTAGCACTGAATAAAGGTATGATCATTTTATGGGCCATGATAGAAAGGTAATAAAGTGTAGATAAAATATATAGGCAGCTTAATGAAATGGGCCCTCCCGATCAAAAGATATTTCAATTCAACTTTTATTTTTGATTTTTATGATAAAAGTTGAAAATAACTTTTATTTTTGATTTTTGTTTTAAAAATTGAGAATAACTCTTATTTTTCAAATTTTAAATAAAAATTAAAAAATGACTTTTATTATTGATTTTTATTATAAAAATTGAATATAACTCTTATTTTTCAACTTTTAAATAAAAATTGAAAAATAACTCTTATTTCATAACTTTTATCAAAAAACTTATAAGAGTTACGATCCCTGCTTTTGATAGCTAGAAAATTCCTGCTTAATGAAAACGTTGTGATCAGCTATCATTACTGGTGGTCAAAGTTACCTAGTATAGTTCGTATTTACAGCTGCGGTCAAAAAAATAGTACTATAACAGCTATTGTAAGTCAAGTCTTCAAATTTAAAAATTATATTTGGAAAGATCATCTAAATTCCGTTTGAATGATGTATAACTTTCCTTAACCCATTAAGTACCCATTAAAATATTCAAATTTTAAAAAAGGTCTACTTTTTCAACATTTTTCCTCGATTTTTTCCAAAAAATGTTGGATTTTCAAACAATTTTAGGAGTAACTGCAAAAGATATTTTTGCTATTATTTTTTATAATGTTTTGAAAACTGCAAAAAAGGCACTTTTTGCATGAAAATGAGGAAAAATGGGTTAAAATTGTCATTTTTAGGATTTTCAAAAAATTCTAAAAAATACTAGCAAAAATATTTTTGAAAATTTTTTTTTGCAGACACTATTAAAATTATTTGAAAAATTTTTTTGCATCCCAATATTTTTTGTAAAAAATCGAGGGTAAAAGTTGAAAAAGTGGATTTTTACGAAAACTCAAAGCTGTGATCCACTGTACATGTAGACCCTATTCATTTTCGGTGTCCTGGATTTGAAACAAATGGTTCGAGAAATGTTGTCTTTTTGCTAATGGGATAAAGCTCAAAAGCCAAAATAAAAAAAAATGTATTAAAAATCGAGCGATTTTTTTGTTTTTGGCCTTTCCTAATTTTTGTTTTCCCAATTTTTGTCTTCGTAATTTTGGATTCCTAAATACTGTATTCCTAATTTGGTATTCCTTATAACTCCATTCCTCATTTTGGATTCCTAATTTATTCTTCCGAATTTCCGTATTCTGAGTTAAGTTTATACAGTTGAACTTCCCTAACTCGAACTTCCCTAGCTCGAATTTTCTCTAACTCGAACAAAATCGAGTGGCAATAGCGTTTACTGAGCAAATTTCATACAATTCTGCTTCCCTAACTCGAACTTCTCTAACTCGAATTTCTCCTTAGCTCGAACAAAAATAGTGGCCCGTACTTCTGTAAGTCGAATTTTTCGGGAAAATCCCGAATAAAGTTTGACTTTTTTTTCGTTTCTATTTAATGCTTTTGTTACCGGCTTGTTCTGATACGTAATATTGATGTACATTAACATGTGGTGATGGTATATGATAGAATTTGTCATCAAAAATAACTTAAGCTTTTGAAATTACTTTAAGAAAGATGTTCATAATGCACTTCTTTGTCAGCGGATCAGCTCAACATTATTTATCATGGCACCAGCACGTGTATTAAAATGTTTATCTCTTTAAGAAATCTTTAAACTTATTTGGTATCCCATTGAAAACAGTTTTCATTATATTAAAAATGGAAAATTAATTATGTCATTTGAATCGGGAACTTCTTCTGGATACAGCAAAAGAACGATAAAACCTATTTTTGGGAATATCGACATGTCTTAAACAAACTGAAAGTTTTTGTTGTTGAAAATACCAAGAAAAGTTTGCAATTTGAAATGTATTTATGAATGAAAGAAACTGTAGTTTCATTTAAAAAACTAAAAAAAAAATTCCCTAACTCGAAGTCTCCCTAACTCGAACTTTTTTCTTGGATAATGGTGTTTCGAGTTAGGGAAGTTCGACTGTAGTTTATAGTTAAAGTTTATATAGAATCAACTGCCGTTTTTACAGTTCAGTTACAGTTGTTGTCTCTGTCGTTGTTGCTGCTGTTGCTCTGAATACCCGCAAATTTCAATTTTCCGTTCATTAAAATTCGTGGATAGCACACGCACACCCCAATAAACCCCAAAAAATATACATACACATGGCATGAGTGAGCGCAAATGCGGAAGCAGTGAAAGTCAAATGAATCTGCCTTCCTCTATGTCTATCGAGGGCTGTGAAAGCATCGGGCAGAAAGAGATTGAGGAGATGGCGAATTGCTGCCTCCAGGGGTTTTAACATGATTTTTGCCTACTTCCGTCAGCTTAGACTGGCCCCACAGTCGAAGCAATGCGCCGCATCCTTCACACGGAAGCTCAGTAAAGATTTTACAAATTGGTTTTCAACAAAATGAAAAATTCATATACGTGGCAGTCAGGCCAACAGCCAAGCAGGCAGGCAAACAGTCGAAGGTCGTGTTGGATAAATGCTGTTTACTTGTGTGTGTATGTGTTTGTGTGTGTGTGCGCTCGTGTGTGTGTGCGTACGTGTGTGTGTGTGATGGTAGGGCGTAGTGTGTGAATTCCGAAAAATACCATTAAATAAACCTGTTGAAAAGCGCAGTCGACGGGCGCAGGCAATCAACATTTTCACTTTTACATTTTCACGAGTCGCATCTTACCGTTATAAATATCTGATGCCGTGGGCACATGCTGCGGATTGAATCGATTCTCCAGATATGACAAGATCAAATTGGTTTTCCCAACGGCGCCATCACCAACCAGAACACATTTTATTGAAGGTGGTCCTTGATTTTCTAGGTAGCCAATCGAAATAAAATAAAAGTGAATATAAGACAAAAGAAGAGTGAAATAAAGGCAGAAAGAGGGAGAACGAAACAAAAAAAATTAATGACTTGAAATTGCAATTAATTAAAAACAAAGTACAGCAGCAAAAAGCAAAAGAGTATGGCGATTGAAAAGTTTGTACAATTACTAAGCATTGTTTGCTTAGTGGTACAATTTTCATATAACGCTATTTTGAGTCGTAGGTCATTTGCAATTGCAGCCATAGTGTCCGTCTTACCTTCGTGCTCGGCATTCGTTACAGCATTTGCCACTCCTGCTGTTGTTGCAGCTGTCTTCCGCGCTTTGTGCTTTCGGAAGAAAACCTTTCCACCTTTGCCGCTTTCTGCCCTTGTATCGCTCAGCGATTGTTGCTGCAATAATAAGAGATACAAGTGATGAAAAACCCGTGTAACTTAAATAGCAGTATTAACGGATCTATAGCTTAACAGAAAAACCATTATACCCAATTTTGCCTATCTTCAATGCAACAGTAACTTGGATCTTACCAAATTTCCTACATTTCTTCTGTGTTATGTTTTTGCAGTAAAATATCCTATTTTTATTCTTGTTTATTTGAATGAAAAATGTTTATTATTTTCTTTATTTTTATAACTCGTATATATAAGAACCTTAGCAATGCTGAAATGGTACCCGGTAGCTTTACGTCTTTAAGGGGTAGATGCACTCAGAAGCGAAAAAAAAGGTATATTTTAATAAATTTATTTTTACAGTAATTAAGTTTATTTTACAAAATAAATTATTCAGAGTTTTTATACAATGCTTTAACTAAACATTTATGAAAAAAAAATATATATACAGTCAAACTTCCCTAACTCGAATCACCATTATCCGAGAAAAAAGTTCGAGTTGGGAGACTCGAGTTAGGGAAACAGAATTGTATGAAACTTGCTCGCTATTGCCACTCGATTTTGTTCGAGTTAGAGAAAATTCGAGTTAGGGAAGTTCGACTTAGGGAAGTTCGACTGTATATATATTATTAATTAAAATATCGTCATATTGGTTGGATCCTCTCCCGCGAATAGTGCTTCGCGGTGACCATCACAGCAGCCTTCTGGATCATCTGAATTCAAAAAACCAAGGTAAAACCATTAGTTTTGAGCTCATTGACATTTCGAATCTTTTGATTTCCTTATAGATACGCCTTGGAAGTATTCCCCAGACATTTTCAATTAGATTTAGATCCGGTGAGCATGCTGGCCAGTCCATTAAATCGACCGAACACTCCTCTAAAAACGTTTTTGTCGGGAGGCTTGTGTATATTCGGCCGTTATCCTTCATGAAAACATTGGGATTTTCCCTACTTTCTAGTTTTCTTACCTTTACGAAGCTCGAGCTAAATCACAATTGTTATTAGAATCGTAATATTGACAATGCTGTTATTGTAAATGCTGTGTGATTTACAATGTAATAGGTAACCTCGTTCGAACACTCCTCTAAAAACGTTTTTGTCGGGAGGCTTGTGTATATCGGTCGTTATCCTTCATGAAAACATTGTGTATAGTCATCCTAATGCTGATAAATTGCAGGTTTAACGTTCTGAACCACCAAATTTTCTCTTTAAGAAAAAAGAGGTTTCTTTCTCAGATCGGGCCAGTAATGGCGAAAACCTTCTGGTCAATCGAGGTTAAATTTTTTCTCGTCAGAAAAAAGTACCTTTTTGGAAATTAGACAATACGACAAATTCAAGAGACCACTACAACATTAGCAAAATCGATCCGCGCAGCTTTGTATGAGGAGTAAATTAAGGAATCTTTTTGTGCACACCTTGAACAATTTTTCCAGACTCATTTAAAGTGCGCCAAATAGTCATGGATGACACTTTTTTGCTGGTAATTGCAGCATGCTGGGCACAGGATGCATTTGAATTGCTGGCTTTATTAATAATACGCCTATTATATCGGTCATTTAAAATTGTTTCCTGACCAGTTCTTCGGTTTTCACCATAATCTTAAGGATTCAATAAAAAGTTGGCGACAACGGTCCGACAGCGAGCGATTTCTCTTGATACCTGGCTCACAGTCCAGCTGGACTTTAAAAAGGCAAGAATGGAGTCCATTTCATCCTTCCGAAGCAATGTGGAGCCACCCATTTTATTTAATTTTATGTAAATAACTTATGTAAGTGATAAGGAACTTAAAAATTCTGAAGTAGAATCTTTGAACTTTACTTTTTTCAATATGTCTTATAATTTTGATACGTCTGCAAACAGTTAAAATTCGTGCACATTTGCGAAAAAATTACTGAAGCTCTCCAGACAATGCAAAAAATACATGTAACGGTAAAACTTCGTAGCCAATTCTGTGTTCTTTCATACTATATTTTTGTTTTTGTCAAATTCTAAAAGGCAAAGATTTTACGAGGGGAGGAATACAAATTATTGATGTGTCTTATAATTTTGATAAGGACCTTATATATATATTTTCTTTCATAAATGTTAAAGAATTGTATAAAAGCTATGTTTAATTTTTTTGTAAAATAAACTTAATTACTGTACAAATAATTTTCTTCTTTCTACCCCCTTAAGGTCTGAATTTTATTTGGAATATAAACGTCGCTAAAAACGGGAATTTCTTTTTTTTTAGACCCATTGTTTCTCGGAAAAACCTTCTTAGAATTCGTCGTAGATTACGATTTATGTTAAACAGCCGCTTGGTAGAGAAAATAAATTGATTTTTACTCCATACAAATTGACCTACGCTAGTGTGCATGTTTGTATGTTTCTGTGAGTGTATGTGTAAGTGCTTATGAGGGTGTGAGCTATACCAGGCATAACACTTTACGCCGCTCTGATTAATTTAATATGCACATATAAATTAGTCACGAGGGGAGACGACAAAACAGTGCAAAAATCTTAGCGTCAGCTATAACAGGTGAATTTACTTAGATGGGGAAACATTTAACGCAATGCGTTCAAGAATGTGACTCAGCGAAAAAAGATTGTTCGCGGCGTTTTGATATTAGTTGCTACATGCATCAATGCTTTTCAGCAGTTAAAGGCATTTTATGAAATATTTCATTACACTCAGAAGGGGTCTCAAATACAGATCTTCACTTTAAGGTTGTACCTGTTATTTTCAGACACATAAAAAAACTGAATAAAATGCCAAATTCTGGTTTCGGTGTCTCCAAATCGCTGCTGCGATTTGTTTCTGTAACGTCACTGCTATTCCACTGTTAGGCGAACAAAAATGCACACTAACGCACACTTGGTGCCGACCACTGCCTTTCATTGCTCAAGTAAAACCCTTGTTTCAAATTCTTTTCTAACCGTTTTTCCATGAGCATGTCACAAAAAAAAAATTAAGAAGCCTTTTGTGTTTTGTCAGGAACTGTAAATATTAGGAGTTGGAACTCACTTAAAGGGAATATTTTCGATCGTTAATTTTGGATTTGGACCACTCCTTAACTTCCCCCTCCTCATCCGACTATGAGAAAAAAGTGTTAAATATTTATAAAAAAATCCAAATATAAAGTAAGATTTATTTATTTTTTTGTTTTTTTAATTGGACCTTATCACTAAGCAAACAATACATAGAGGCGTCAAACAAGCATTTTTGTGAGCGCAAATGCTTTGTATGCAATGGAACTTCAGAGACTTCGGAAAAAGCCGAACGCTCTTTTCAATAAAACCCCAGAGCGGCTGAACTCTGCAGAGAGAGAGAGCGAACCAAAAAAAATTTTTGTCACTGGGCACATTGCGCTAAATTTTTCATACCTAATAAATAGTACTTTTTTGCGCAGTGCCAATGACAGAAATTTTTTTTTTATTCTTGTTTTAAATTTAATTTTCCAATATTAAATATAAATTTAATTTAATATTGGATATCAGAAACTTTGGAGCATGAAAATGTTTTCGTCACTAGACTTTTACCTCGTAAAGATATCAGAAATTTTTGAAGACAATGGCAACACTGGCTCCCTTTACTAACACACATGCCAACATGCCAAGCGCAAAACCTATCAGCACCTATTCTTAAAAAAAAAACTTTGAAGGTATGCCTTAAATAAATAAAATAAATATCTGCAGCGTCTATGGTTCGGATACTATGGATTTTAGCTATTTCCCGCTAAACTAGCGATTTTTCGAAAAAGTCGTAGAACAAAAGTTTCTAGATTTTTTATCGGGAACCAGTCCTCATTCAAACTTTTGAGCTAAATCAACGATTGGATCCAAACAAACAAACAAGTGGACTGACTACTTTTCATCTAATTTTCGGAGGGCCACTAAAATCTTAAAACAAATTATTTTGTGAACCAGTGGTCGGATATTGATGATCGAGGTGTCATTCGACGCGTATTTTTGATTAGAATAGTAAAAAAAAATTTAAAAAAAAATCAAAAAAGGCTCCATCTGCCCCATTTGCTACAATCACTTAAATTTTGTCCCTCCCACTTACACCTGTTTATCTCACGAGCCAGGTGAGTTTCCAAAAGTCTTAGTATGCACATTTGTAAGTTAAGTTGATACCTTTCGATCGGTATATAATTTGACCTGATCGGACAGTCATAGCAAATTTTCCATTCTTCCTGTGGATATATGCTAGTCGCCTTTCGCACCCTTCGTGCTGCTTTCGTCACTAGCGCGGACTGCCGTCCTTTTCGAAGCTCGAGCTAAATCATAATTGTTATTAGAATCGTTATATTGACAATGTTGTTATTGTAAATGTTGTGTGATTTACAATGTAATAGGTAACCTCGTTCGCAACAACAGAAAACAAAACTGTGGGTAATTAAATGGCATGTTGGATATTGCTTCAAAGAGGAAATCAGTACGAGAAGTGTTGGTGAAAGTGGGATTAAAGTGGCAAAAATACCGCAAATATAAACATTCGCAGTATCAACAGTAATACACGATAGACAAAATAAAGCCACAAATTGAGTTTTCTTTTGACACATTGCACCTAAATCCGAACAACCAGACAGTCAAATAGACACGTGGGTAAGGGATAGGAAAAATGTGGTTGAAGAGGAATCAGGGGGCGGTAGCAGTTGGTCTAGCTGTTACGCATATGCATACAGTGAACCACTAATGTCTTCATACAGCATAAATTTTGTCAAATTTGCGTATAATAAAGGTGTTTTGATGCGGGTTTCTTAAATTAATCTTTTGTTCAATTAAATCCCGTTCTAATGATGCAAAAATTTCTTTAACCCATTAGGTACCCATCGAAAATTTTAAATTTTAAAAAAGGGAATTTTTCAACTTTTTGAAAAGTAGGAAAAAGGGATTACTTAAAATCGTCATTTTTAGAATTTTCAAAAATTATCAAAAATACTAGCAAAAATATTTGGATATCAGAGCTGGATATCAGAAATTAAGAAAATGTTTTTGTCACTAGACTTTTACCTCGTAAAGAAGTTTTTTTTATGGGATACGTATTACACTCGATTGTAGCCGCACTTCAACGCGAGCGGATAGACAGGAACCGTAACCCTCTTGTTTTAAGTACTAAAGATAATTTTATTTAATTTCGTCAGAAAATTAATGTGTAATATTATGGAATAAAATATTTGGTTCGTAAAGAACTGTTTAAAAATTGGTATAAGAAGTTTTGAGAGTTTAATGTATGCTTTTATTACTCGATGAATATCTCGCTTATCAGCTCTTAAATGATATGCAATGGTCTTTTTACGTAAGCTAGTTTATTTTCCAACTTTTTTGCGGTTTTCAGAGTATTATTAGTAAAAATGCATTTTGTTTTATTCCATATATATGATACAAATAGAACATTAAGCATTCGATTCATAATTCATCTTCTTAGTTTAAAAAAGAAAAGAAGAACAATAATATCTTAATGAATAGCCTTGATTTTGTTATTTCATTTTATGTTTGAGCTCGAAGCAGGTAGGACAGCACGATTTGCACCTTAAATAATGAAATTATAGATTAATAGGCAGTTCCTCTTACATCAAACAATTCTAAGAGTGACTGAAAAAAGTCGATTTTAACCTTGTTTCCAACATTTCACACAGGCTTTTTTGCAGTTTTAAAAAAATTATAAAAAATACTAGCAAAAATATTTTTGAAAGTCACTCTTGGAATTGTTTATAGAATTTTTCTGCATCAAAATATTTTTTGGAAAAAATCTAGAAAAAAAGTTTAAAAATTGTTTTTTTTTAAAATTCAAAATTTTCGATGGGCGCTTAATGGGTTAAAAAAATTTTTGCATTATTAGAACGGGATTTAATTGAATAAATGATTTATATAAGAAACCCGCATCAAAATATCTTTATTATACGCAAATTTGACAAGTTTATGCTGTATGAAGACATTAGTGGTTCACTGTATGTTTTTATGTACATATGAGCACAGACTACAATAAACTGACACAAAGCAAATATTTTTGTTGTGCTCCATTATAATTTGTATTTGCTATTGTTTTTGAATGGTCAAATAAACCGCAAATGAAAATTGAAAAGCACATTAAGCATTTTTATTGCAATATCGGCAAATTTGTAATCGCTCATTGCAATGAGAGCGTCTAACCAGGGTCGTACAGTGGGCCTTTGTCATTTTGCGTTGCAAAAATCATCAAAAATTTAAGAAGAATTTGAGAGAAAACATCGTAGGCTTTGAAATAATAACGTGAAAAGGGTGTTCAGGCTGCTTTAAACTTTTTGGTCAAACTTCAATATTTTACGGTGTTCACTTGACCCTAGCAGCGTTGTAGATTGAAAACGTTGCAAGCTTGCTGTGAGAACAGTGCTTTACTTGCAACGCGTTGAACATATTTCACTGTGGTTATGTGCAACGCTTTCCATATAAAGCGCTGTTCTCGTAGCAAGCTTGCAACGTTTTCAATCTGCAACGCTGCTAGGGTCAAGTAAACACCGTAAATCTTTAAATTGGTGTAATGGTAAAACTTTTTTTTTTTAATTTTTCTTTTTAATTTCTAGCTCTTTCTAGCTCATGAGTAAGCTCATGTTTTTTAGCATAACTTAGTATTGCCACAATCGGTTTGCATTTTCTGAAATCATATGAGGTATAATTAGAACGCGTTTTTAAAGAGAAATCTATTTGTATTCAGAAAACCATTAGAAAAACAACCTCAATAGGACTGGTCGAGTAACATATAATAAATTGATGATTTGAAGGTTCCCGCCACATCATTGCTGTTTGATACTTAAAATGAGGTATTTTCTTATTCGCCCATAGTTTTAAATACTCCACACATAAATACACCTGTTCTATGAAATGTCTGACAGTATTATCTCAAAAACAAGAGCTGCTAAAAAAAAATATGAGGGTAGACTTGGAATCAGCGAAATCAAATTAGTAAACAACAAGCATAAAGTTCCATGCAACATAAAAAGTTAAATTTTGTTCCCTTGTGTAAAACATGATACACAGTTTGTGTTTTTAGTTGGGATATCTTAAAAAATTAAAAAGGTTGCTCATACATAAGGTGGTCGCTATGGCAGCTATATGATATTGTGATTCGATATCAACCAAAATTAGTCAGAACGGATAAGCTTATTTGAAACATTTAATTTGAATGTTTGGTTAAGATATCTTAAGAACAACAAACAATTTCATACGAAAGCTTCATTTCCGACTGATCGTTCCTGTGGCAGTCTTGATGAACCAATTGCATCCATTGATTCATTTAAATCAGGCATGCCCAGCTTTTGCTCATTCCATTGATTTTCGGCCTCAATTGTTTTTGTAATTCCTCAAATCATAGCGAACGAAATTTCGTATACATGCAAGGCGTTCAGCATACAAAATACCAACACATGCAAACATTTTCGTGTGTATGCAATGCACAACACAAAAACCGGTTTTGTTCTCTTCTCTGATTGGTGCTAGCGATCGCGCGAGAGAAGTGAGCAAGAACAAATTCAATGTGATTTTGTTGTTGGTACTCTTGTTCTCTTCTTGTATTGATGCATTTGCCACTAAGTATTGGTGCAAACTCATTCGTATGCTGGCTCTGGGCATCCCTGATTTAAATAATTACCAGTTAACATACTCATTTACTTTGCCAATTGAATTATTTTCGTTAACATATATTGTACACCCAGTTCCGTAATGGCTAAACTGGCGCACAATAACCGATTTTTGTTGTCCTTCATTCTTAGTTCTTAACAGACAGTGGAGTTAGACAGGACAGAGCTCCTCATCTGGATAAACAAAATCAAAAGGAGTCCACTTAATGATTCGAAACAAAAATAGAAAGGAGGCATAACACAGTATAAGATGCAAACAAGAATGAATCAAAAGGAGTCCGCTTAATGATTCGAAACAAAAATAGAAAGGAGGCATAACACAGTATAAGATGCAAACAAGGTGGCTTCGCCACCTGCTCGCTTCGCTCACCTACCCACGGCTTCGCTCGCGGAGAGGTGCAGCTACAGTTCACAAGTGAAATAGAAAGCAGAAAGCTGAAAGCATTTCCGCTCGGAAATTTCCGAGGTGCCACAGAACTTCGAGTGATTTAATTTTTTCTTAGCATTTCACAAACCTTTTCGAACTAGGCTGCTAAGGGATGGTCCTTCTCAGATTAAACTTCCCAAGGGTTTGTTTAGCAACGTTTTAAAGTTAATCATTGAAGAACAATAGGTTTCAATTTTTTTCTTTTTAAATAAATATAATTAAATTTATTTATATAATTGATTTTGTATAGCTTAAAACAATTCTTTTTGCGCATTATAAAAGCAGTTCTTTTGGAATAAAATCTAAAAAAGAAAAAATAAATAATAACTAAAACCATTACTGTCATGTATGTACACATCAATATAGCACGAAAACCAAAACTTTATTTGTACACCAATTTCAACCATTTTTAATACTCTAGGCTCTCACACTTTAGTTTGTAGAACTTTTTAAGTATGAAGGTAATATTTTAATTAATTATGTTTATTTATCAACTCTACTCTATATATGAAGGCGATCTAAAGCGATTAAAACTAAAAAAAAAAAAACGAGCTTTAAATGATGCATGTAAACTTCACTTTAAAAGCACTGATATAAATATTTGACTTTTTATACTTTTTGTAGCTTTTTGTCAATAGATAGGATAGCGTGTTTGTATTAGAGGTCTGCATGAATGCATTCATTTCTAGCTCCACAGTACAGTAGTGAACTGTACCCAAATATACTGCACTCAATTTTTGCTGTGCAGTATATTCAATAACTCATTGGGAGTGAGTGACAGTTTAAGTCGTTCACCCTATAAATGAATACTTTGTATGCTTTGATTTGTAAATATTCCTCATTGGATAAAGCTTTGCCCTTACCCATTTTGAATTTATATTGGTTAAAATATTTGAAATTAACAAACAAACAAAAACAAACAATCGATAAACGAAAAATATGAGTAAACTTACAAAAAAGAATGATAGAGAACAGATAAACACATGTCCTATTCAAGTGGCGCAAAATTAAGACCTCAAAATTTATCAGTTATTTTTCTTCTAAATTTTTGTTAACACTTAAAGGCAATGCTTTAAATGCTCTTGTTGGTCAAAATACAACAGTCAATGATCTTAAATTATTCTTTAGAATATATAGTTTGGGAGCAGTGGGCGATAGAAAACTCTCTTAACAGGATGTCATATTCAAGTGGTGAGAAGTGAATGCATGTAGGAGAATGTGTGACAGAAACATTTGCAATAAATGTATGTGCACAAGCACATACTATATTTTTTTATTTTAACTACAGTTGCTTCAGACCGTTTGTCATGAAAGCCTATGGGCCAAAGCTTAAACACTATATAGCACAAAATATAAAAACCATCGAGCATTTTACGACACCACCTCATGGACAGCAGTTGAGGTGTAGCATATGGAATAAATCAGCATCACTTGAATGAAATTATTAAAAAGTTATATATTTACGAGCATCGGACAGGACCAGACTAAGGCGAAAAATGAGCAGACTTCCAACCAAAGTTCAAGATGGTTTACACACAAAGTTGTTTGCCATTCGCTGGCAGCTCGTCGAGGGCTTATTTACTTTAAGACGCCAACACACAATGTGAAAGTTTGTTTCGTAAAAAGTTGATGCCAAAAACTTAAACTTCGCTTTGACTTTCGTTATATGCGCTCAGCAAATGGAAAATATTTTTTGCCAGTTAGAAATGGCGACGTTTTAATTTAATTTGCCAGCAGAGAGAAAAAATGGCTTGGAAAATATAATAGTTTGGCAGAGAGGGAGTGAGAGACAGAAACATAGACTTGAATAGAAAATATGTTTCTTAATTTATTTATTATTTCCGTGTGGCTAACGGGTATTTACAAGTTCTTGTTGTTATTATTATTAAGTAATTACACGAAAATGCACACAACAAATATGACTTCTTCGAATTAAGATAATGTAACGTTACGTGACTTGAAGTCTGTATTTACTTAATTATTTTAGTGTCGTCCAAGATGTATTTTTTAATTTTTTAGTGTATACATATTTATTTGTATTGAGAACACTCATGGCGCTACTGTGTTTGTGTTGAAATTTGTTAAAGCAGGTATGGAACACTGTCTTTTTAGTCGAACCCGGTAATTTCAAAATTTAAAGTTTCAAATGTGGCAAGTCGGCGACTCCTGTTTTTAAAATGACATAAAACTAAAATATTAATCGAGCTAGGCCCAGCTTTAATTTAAAGATAATGTTCAATATAGAGATAAGTTATGTGCATACAAAAAACAGCAAATAGTTTTTGGAAAGATGTACCACCGTACGATACAAACTGTTCGGTAGTTGATTTTTGAAAAAGACTACATCAGTTTCGGTTCCGGTACAAATTATGAAGCAGTTACTTTCGGTTAACGGTTTCGGTATTATTCCCCAATGCTTTAGATATCCTTACCAAATTTTGTTCAAATCGGGTCAGCATATAATGTTTGTCATTTTGACAACCTAATCAAAAATGCTGCCACCTAGTCCAATTTAGATTTTCGCAGTCAGGGTCAGCGATGCCTCATTTTTAGTCAGAATTTTAGAAACTACAGATGTCGAGTATCTTGTATTGTTTGTCGAGCCAAAAATTAAATATTTAAATTCTTTTTATATTAACTAAACAAAATCAATTTTTATAAAAATAAATTCAGTTGTATAAATTAAATAAGAAAAAAATTACAACCTATTGCTCTTCAATGATTTTATTTTTATTTTTTTTATTTATTGTCAGGCTTAGAGCAGCCAACACAACAATTAATTTAAAAAGATGACATTAAACTTAAAACAGTTGCTAAACAAACCCTTGGGTAATTTAATCTGAGATGGTGTCAACCCTTAGCAGCTTAGTCCGAAAAGGTTGGTGAAATGCTAAAAAAAATTAAATCACTTGAAGTTCTGTAACACCTCGGAAATTTCCGCACGGAAATGCTTTTAGCGGAATTCTATTTTACTAGTCATTTCTGTGGCAACCCTGTATGTACCATATTTGCCAGCATAAGTTTAATCAGTGTGTTCGTCTAATGCTAGAGATTTTTGTAGTATGGTAGAGGTCTGCTTACGGGCGTTATATCTGTTTTTATTTTCGGCGTCATACCGGTTACAGTGTAAATTGGGTATAAGTGCTTTCGCTTATGTCGGTTCTTCATAAATATTATAGCAAATAATATAAGTTAACGTAATTACAAAAATTCAATTATTAAAAAGTACTTACATATTAATTTATTTTGCAAGAAACTTATACATTTATATTTGACTGGTTGGATGTACATATGTATGTCTACATATATAGTATATATTATATACATACATATGTGAACAATATATGTAAATGCGGCTGTTGTTAAAAGAACGTGTGTGTTTCGCACAAAATGACAGTTAATAAGATCTAGTACATGAAAGTGATTAAATGTCATGATATTTATCAAATTAGTGACCCTCGGCTGACTTATTTCCAATGTGCACATGACAGCAAGTATTGCAATATAAATATGCTTCTATTTTAATTAAATTGAATGATTGATACTCGTATACCGTTAGCCATTAAGCGGCTTCCATTAACAAACTGCAAGTGGCAAATCTATATTGCAAAATGCTGGTTCATTCACTGATTACTGACTGATGGTACAGCATGTCGCTGTCGCTTTCGCTGTTCCTGTCACTGCACTATGTTACACTGTCTGCTCTCGAGTTCTGTAGAGCCATGAGTTATAATTAAATATTCAGCAAATTTCACATGCAATAGTGATAGCTCGAGTGCTGCAGCCTTTTTGTGGACTGTGCATATCCAACTAGTCACAACGGCAGCGACATCCTTCAAACGAATCCTACATCCTCCCGTTGATGCGACGAGACTTTTGACTTCGACTCCTCATGACTATAACGATGACGATGGCGACGACCTCAATTTCGCACTTAACAGCATAGCAAACCGCATCAAGCTGCTTGCGGTGAATATAACAATGTTACAATGCCGACGGCTTAGCACTAGATTTAACGAACAATTTTATTATAGTTTAAATTCATTTAAATATTTATCACTATTGAGTGAAACCTTAAAAAACATCAAGAATTAAATCTATTTATGTATTTGTTGATGCTTTAAAATCCACAAAATTAATTTAATAATGATCACTGTAATTTAACGATTATGCATTGTTTCAGTATTGTATACCAACCTTGCCAGTATAAGCCCAAGCGACGGATTGGCCTTATTTGATTTGTCGCAATTCACACATGGAAGCGAAACAGGGGGTGTCTGGTTTGAGCCTCGATGGTTGCAAAATATTTTTAATATTTTTTCAATAATAATCATATTTTCATTTTAAACAATTTTCTTCTTCTTTTTAGACCATAATCATTTTTATCAAAAAAAACAAAACTCATAAATAATGATTACTAATGGTTTTTATTTTATTCCACTCAAAATAAAACTCAACATTTATTTGGGTTATTTATGTTATTATATTTTTACAAATAAAAATTATCATAATCATAAAAAATAACAGCTGCTATGTATTAATGACAAAAAAGAAAAGATAGAAATTATTTTAAACAAAATTTTGGCACTCGGCACATTGCGCTAAAATGTCTCAATTCTAATACCAAATAAAAGCCACTGTTTTGCGCAGTGCCGAATGCAAAAATTTTGTTTTAAATAATTTATGTGTAAAACTTCATATTATTCGTCACAAAATTGGATATCAGAAATTTTGGGGCATGAAAATGTTTTCGTCACTAGACTTTTACCTCGTAAAGAGGTTTTTTTATGGGATATCA